>JAHBCN010003050.1:0-60000 GCA_019359885.1 Listronotus oregonensis | reverse complement strand
GGCGTCCCCGGGGGTATCTTAGGTCATATTAATGAGAAAAAATGTGTCACGCCACTGCGTTTTATTAGGTTTCAGTTAGTTTTTAGATTGCGCAACTAAAAATACAACTTTTTGTCTCTCTACTTTTTTTGAGTCTCGCTTCGTTTTTAAGGAAAAATAATTCTCTGAACGCGGCTTAAGTAAAACGAGAAAATAATGTACAATGCTTGCAATTTTATTAATTAATAATTCAAATAATAACTAAACGAAATACATAATTTAAATAAAACAACAAATTTCAAACTGTCCAAAATTTATTCGTTAATGTTCTCACGTCAGTGGCGTTCGTGAGTGGTAAGCATTTTATTTTAGTCAAAAAAACGGCGCACCTCAAATTTTTTGCAAAAACTACTATCGTCTCCCTAAAGGAAAATTAATTCTGCTTAGAAAGTGCCTCTTGGACTTTTTGTTTTAACGCACCGGTTTCGAGATAAAATTAATTTATTAATCATTAAAATTGGCTTCTTTCGAATTTTAAATAAAAATTAATAATCTAGATAGCGTCTGTAAATGGTTGTCATATGTCAAACTTTCGAAAAGAGGATATTGTAGAGTGCTTAGTAATTTGCTTTCAAAGTGTTTTAATTAGTTTTTAATAAGTTACCTTTAAAATAAGTAAATAATATGGTGAATTATTCGTTTGAAGAATTAGCCGAAAAGCAAACGGGAATTCACACGAAGCAAGACGTCTCTATGAGGATGCATTTCCTGGCCGTCAGTTACCTTGTATAAATACTTTTTCGAATGTCCATATACGTTTGAGAGAAACGGGAAAACTCACTGGCAATTTTGTGGATTGTGGGGCGCCAAGAATTGCACGAAATGTGGAAAATGAAGAAAACGTTTTAGAAGCGGTGGAACAAAATCCTGCTATCAGTACAAGGCGTCTGGCAAATCAGTTGGGGAATACGAATCATGTGAATGTATGGCGAATACTCCGAGAGTACCAGCTATATCCTTACCATTTACAAAGGGTTCAAGGTCTCTCTGAAGCAGATTTTCTACCCAGACTACAGTATTGTCAGTGGTTCAGACAAAGAACTGCAGAAAATAGGCAATTTACTTCGTTTGTCTTGTTCACCGATGAAGCTTCGTTTACCAGAAATGGTATTTTCAACTTCCATAACGAACATTTCTGGGCGGATGGGAATCCCCACATCATCCATCAATCGAGGCACCAGCAGCAGTTTTCGATCAATGTGTGGGCCGGGATTATTGAAAATTATCTGGTTGGTCCCTTTATTTTACCCAACAGATTGGATGGACAAGCATACCTGCATTTTCTACAGGAAAATCTGCCCATCCTTCTAGAAGCTGTCCCTCTTAATGTTCGTAGTCATTTATGGTTTATGCACGACGCGCGCCTGCTCATTTCAGTCGGAATGTAAGAGATTATTTAAACCTTACGTTCCAAGGAAATTGGATTGGGCGAGGTGGGCCTATTCCTTGGCACCCCGATCACCGGACTTAAATCCGTGTGACTTCTACCTCTGGGGACACCTAAGCAACTGGTGTATTCCACTCCCATAGCGAATGAGGCCACATTAGTGCAACGTGTAACCAATGCTTGTGAAACAATACGCCAAACACCTCGAATATTTCCAAGAGTGAGAAGAAATATGCGAAAGCGAATTAGAGCATGTATCGAAGCTCAGGGTAGCCATTTCGAGCATTTCATTTGAATTCAAAACTTAATACACTAGTTTTTGTTACAAATAAAATTTAGTTTGTAGAATTTTTTTTTCTAAATTATGTATTTCGTTTAGTTATTATTTGAATTATTAATTAATAAAATTATTTAAGCATTGTACATTATTTTCTTTTTAGTTTTTAGTTGCGCAATCTAAAAACTAACTGAAACCTAATAAAACGCAGTGGCATGACATATTTTTTCTCGTTAATATGACCTAAGATACCCCGGGGACGCCAATCGAATAAATATTTTAAATGTAATTAATTCAAAGATACCCATTACTATTGCAAACACACACACCAAATTTAAAGAAAATTGAAAAAGGATTTTTTAAAAATTAGTAAAAATCAAAATTTTTTTAAAAATTTCAACGCCCTGTATCTCAAAAACGAAGCAATTCCGGACCCTTGTTTATATG
The DNA here is from genome assembly GCA_019359885.1 of Listronotus oregonensis. Taxonomy (NCBI): domain Eukaryota; kingdom Metazoa; phylum Arthropoda; class Insecta; order Coleoptera; family Curculionidae; genus Listronotus; species Listronotus oregonensis. The sequence goes on along the minus strand of JAHBCN010003050.1, from coordinate 57,850 downwards.
ATCTTTTTTTCCTATTTTTTAATGTTAAACCCGCCCCCGGGTTTTGTTGACAACATTCTGTAACACCCTGTATATATGTATGTGCTGAAAAACACTGAATATTTAAAGTTTTTTCTGTTGCTGGGGGTGGTTTTTAAGGGATAAAATAATGCGATAAAATGAACTGTAAAAGGTTAATAAAAAAATGAATGTATTCAGTTTCCATATGTTGTATATATCGCCAAATCATTTCAATTTGTCAAAAATATTTTTAAAAACTTTTATGCAAATTTAACAGGTGGATATATTTTACTATGTTGTTTTTAAGTATACGACTTTTCTTATGACAAGTCTACGGCTTATGTTATTCTTGATCTGGCAACGTTGTTCACAGTAAAATTGATTAAAAATACAAACGTCCTACTAGATATTGATATTATTTCTACCAAAGATAGTTTAGGTACGGTATTTAAATGTTTTAAGGTTTTCCTTAAAGATCAAGATTTTAGCCAACGATCCATTTTACTAATTATTAGGAAGGCGCACCATTGTTGGAGCTGTGAGACACACTTTTATACAAATTCAAGTAAATACACTACTTATTATTAGTATTTCGATTAAAATTGAACAATAATAATAAATGTATCTTATTGTTCTTACTTGTCAACTTACTACTTTTAAAAACAATAATTCGCTGTATACACGGAAAAAAGAATATACTAAATTTAAGCATAATAATATTAGTTTAAGGTTATCTTAGCTTTGTATATCCCCAAGACTATATCGTTTTAATTTGAGAATTTAAAATCTTCATTTAAATTTATTTAAATTAAATATACACATCGTTATTTGTAACATATGAAAGATTTATTTTTATGCATGCAATTGAATCAAATTGTTACTATAAAGATTTAGAATGAAGATATCAGTAGCTCAGAATAAGTCGAAAGTTTCTTTAGAAATAAATATATGATTTTGTTATATTGAAGATTCTACCGAATATGAAAAGTTAATTCGGAAATGTTAGTATGTTTAAAATAAAATATCGTACTTTAAATCTGAGCCTACAATTGTATTTCTAAGAATATGATATACTCAAATTAAATATTTAAATTTTGGTTTTATTATAGCAAATCTTTGGTATAAGTAGGTTTTGTTTTATTTAGTGATATTGTAATATTAAAATGAAAATATTAACTATTTAATTTAATAATTTTAACATGTTCGGTTTAATATGCTGACATTTTTAGATCTGAAATATGTACAGGGTGTAACAAATTCGAGTGTATCCATGGGGATTTTGGAAACCATGAAATACGAAGTTGGTTAAATTAAGGCAAAGTTGCGCATTTACTTGCCCAACAAAATGCCGTTTAAAATGTGTCAGATTTTTGAATAGTTCCAAAGATATACGGGAAAAACCAAAATTTTGAAAAATGTATTTTATTTTTCTAACCCTATTTATTAACCGATTTTAAAATTAATAACACATTCACATAGCCACTTTATTTCCGCTAAATATTAGTGTTTTTGATTTCCCATTCAACGTTTCGTTTTCTGACGACCATCATCAACTTTATTTTTTCTTGTGTACGCCATATAGGATCTTTTTCACTCTCATTACTTTTTAAGCTAAGTACCGAACCACAAATCTGATATGCAAGTGTGATACATCGTTGAATAGGTCATTTAATAAGAAACTCAAAACTAAAAAAAAATCCAATATGGCGTCCACAAAAAAAAATAAAGTTAATGATGGTCGTCATAAAATTAAACGTTGAATGGCAAATCCAAAAACACTAATATTTAGCGGAAATAAAGTGGCTATGTAAATGTGTTATTAATTTTAAAATCGATTAATAAATAAGGTTAGAAAAAAAGATCAATTTTTGAAAATTTTATTTTTTTTTGTATATCTCTTTAACTAAATATTTGGAAAAATTACATATTTTAAACGGCATTTTGTAGGGCAAGTGAATGCGCAACTTTACCTTAATTTAACCAACCTCGTATCTCTTACGGTTTTTAAGATCCCCATGCTATACACTCGAATTTGTTACACCCTGTATAATACATTTAAAGGGAAGCTGCTGCACCAATAACTGAACACATTCTTTTTTAACGTGACCGGATTTTTTTCCGTATTCAGTCAATTTTAGTAAAATAATGTTGTATATGACCTCAACACTGTTGACCTAAACAATGTTACTTTCATTAAAATTGGAAATACGAAAAATATACGGTTACTTTTTTAAAAATGATAAAAATTCATTATTACGTTTAGCTAACATTAATATAGGTATACAATTTTTTAAAAGTTTTTTCGCTGTGTTAAAAAAGTCCATTATAATTATAACAGGTTTAGCTGACAACTACAAAAAAACAACAGGTAAAAATCTTAACGTTTATTAAAAAAATATCCTGCTGAAGCTTTTTAAAAATCTGTTAAATAACAAAATATAATTTTCATTATAGAAGAATTAACTTTAAGTTCTACTTTCTTGGAAAAAGAAACAGTCTTGTTCTCAACTTCGTAACGAAATAAAAATCAGTTCAGCTATTTTTCTTTGAACAGTCATTCGAGTCCCAACCAACGGGATTAGTTTTTTAAGAAGGCCTTCGGACAACTCTGGCAACTGGTCTTCCTCTGACATTTTCTAAAAAAATAAAATAAACATTCGAAATGCTAAAATTAAAATATTAAGCAACACATTTTTCTGTAATAAGTAAATAGGTGGGTACATCAGATTTCTATACCAACATACAGATAAATAAAAATAAAATATAAATAAAATGCATGTTAAAATTTAATTTAAAAGTAAATTAACTCCTTAAATATAATTAATTCAAAAAACTGTTTCTCAAATCGTATACTACGTTTTTCCTAGGTACTCCTAAACATTTAACTAAAAAGGTAAAGATACTCAGGCTTATACAATATATAGAAAGCAAGATACATAATATGTATTATTATTATACATTTTATTTGTAAGAATTTTTTTCAAACAGGTGCAGTTTGGGGTACTATAGGCTACAGGGAGTCAAAGTTTTAAAATAATATATTAACTAAAAGCAGTTTGCTTAGAATAGCTTTAGTCAATTTCATTTACCCATATTCCTAGTTGGCAAGTTTTAAAAAATGTAACGCGCGCCAATGCCTTTCAATTCTATTTAAGATTTTTTGAATAGTTAAATAAAAAAATTTATTTTAAAAATAATGCCTAAAAATATACAATTTATTAGACATGTAGGTAGGTATATGTATATATTGTTTGTTAGGTATACTGAATTTTATCACACTCTGTACTCATATTCTGTAGCCTGTAACAATATTAATGGTTTATACAATGTACTTAGTAGTTTTTTTAGTCAGTTAATATCTAACATTTTAAATAAACATGTTTAGTTATGAAACAAAAGCGTATGTTCCTATAGGTAAGTTTATTTAAATAAAAATGCCTGTTTTGGTGACAATTGAGATCTATCGACCTTTGGTTTTTTGAACAACAGTTTTATAAAACAATGGTGTAAATACTTACCTAGGCTTGAATAACACTATCACATCCCCACTGTTGTAAAATGTCTTCAACTCCCATTATTTAATCGTACAAACACCCAAAACAAAAACACGTGCAACGGGACTAGAACAGTCCGATTAAATTTCGCTATACCCTTCACCTTGATCTATAATCACAAGAATGACCGGGCAAACCAAGCACCGCCAATTTCCGGTGTCAATCGGGGTACATCGTAGGTGGACTTTCTAGAAAATTTCCGAATTTCAAAAATTTTATATTTAGATTATATTGCAAATATATTCTCAAATTCAATCCAAATGTTTCAAATTGAACATACAGGACGCGTTCTTTAAATGATATGTCATTTTAATTGTAAATGACCAGTTTTTATTTTAAAAGTAACTGAAATTCAAAGTAAAATTATATGTTATTTTAAACTGAAGAACAAAGAAGTTCAAACCAAAATCATGAAAGTCTTAGCTTTAGACTGTATTTTTAAAGTGAAAATATATTCTGAGGATATGAAATAATTTTATTAATCATTTTGAAATACTTCTTTTAAGATGGCTTTCTTCAAATGAGAATCGGTAATCTCAATTTAAATAAATATAAACAAAAATATCTAAATACTCTATTTGATAATATGTTTTTTTCTGTGTACCTTAAAATCCGCGCAAATTGCGCGTCGCGTTGATTGCAATGGTTATTTACGCTCAGTGTTGCCAATGTGGGGATATATTAAAGGGAGTTTACAATGCGGTCTGGCAAGTAACTGCCAGTAAATTAGGTAACGCTTTTATCTCGTTTAATTTACATTGGATCTTTAAATTTAAATTTGATAATAATGGTAAAAATAAAATTTTTGTCTATGAAATTAAGAGGATAATTATTTTAAACCAAAATATCTTTTAAAAATTCTATCAGAAAGAGTTTTTACATCTTCCTTTTTTTACCACTGTGCACTGTGCAAAGGAAAATAACAGGAGGGCTTATAAAAATAAGCAGAAATGCATAATAACAGACGTCACTAGGGGCACAAGTTAACCCCAAGGTAACGCCAAGCTGGCATGGGAATGCCAAAAAGAACTGGAAGTCCCGAGAGAACACAACAGGGTAACTCTTCTGTGAGTACTAGGACATTCGGGAATAAAAGGCAACGAAAAAGCGGATGAGCCAGGAGGACCGGACCTGCCCTTGGAGTTACCAAATCCACAGCACGAGGGTAAACCAGGAAATGAATCCAAAACAAACACGAAAAATACTGGGAGAGCATCAGTAGAATAAAACATGAAAAAGGCTTCATAAAGGTCCCATCCAAAAGAACGACGGAAGAACTACTCAGACAAACTAGAGAAAGACTTCGCATAACAGTAGGGATGCTAATAGGGCACGATAACCCAAGAGGACACCTACACAGGATAGGCTCATACAATAGGGACCCAAGTTGCAGAATGTGCGACGAGGGGGAAGAAACAGCCTACCATATCCTGTGCAAATGTAAAGCGCCAAATCACAAAAGATGGACATTATTTGGGCAACCGAAAACGAACCCACAGGAATATATCAACCAACTAGTCTCGGGATTATACAGACTTGTAGAAGAAACAAGACTAATGGGAGTGGTCCCATTCTCTTCAAATTTTCCAGGCAAGTAAATTTAACAAGAAATTATTAAAACATTAATCCGCCACAAAACTATAGAACATATTTAATAGTTTCCTGGTTACCTTAAAGAAAGTTTTAGTCTTTTTTTCTACTAAGTCTTGAACATTCTCTAAGGCTTTTAAGAGAATTAACTTTATGAACGTCAATAAATTTTATAACAAAAAGCCCACTTAGTCTTTCAACGCTTCTTTCAAGTCTTTTTGGCATTTAAAGTTTGCCTTAAATCTCTTCGAATTTTGTGTTCCAGAAAACATCAAGTTTACGAGTTTGGAAAATCATATTTTTAGAGGAACGTCGCAGAGTGGAATTCAGTTAAAAAGGAAAACGGGATATAACGACGCCGTTACTTACCATAAGAATATAGCGAATTAATTTGGTGAATTAATAGACATAATGGGGAGAAAATTAGGAATATAAACGTATAAAATTATGGGATGGAGGCGTATACGAAACCTCTAGTGAAAAGTAGTTGTTTTAAGCCAGCGTCGCTGTTTGCCAACCTTTTAGTGTAATATACAGTGACAGACATAATTGTCGATCCACATGGGAAACATTTTTATTGTTTATTTCTCAAAAAAAAATAGATAAATAAAAATCTCAGCAATGTCTCTCAAAGAGGTGACCAACAAGAAGATCCTCTTAGACTAGCTCTTTTTAGTTTATCAATTTATCCACTTATTTTATCATTACATACAGAAATAAATCTTTGGTATTTAAATGACGGTACACTTGCTGGAAACCCAAATTTTAATAAGTGTGAATTAACTGTTTTATCTAAACATCATTCTAATATACTATTCAATTTTTTGAGTGTTGTTCTTATAATCTGTCAGTAATTCCCATTTCAAATTTTAATTTAATAGGAAGTGCTTTTTCGTCAAATGAAAATAAATACTCGATTAATAAAAAGGCGGAATTTTAAAAATCTCTTAGCACCAAATTAAAATTTATGGACTCACATATTTCCTATTATTAACTAAAATGTTTCTTTGCTATACCTCGAATGAATTTGATAATGTATTACAAATTTTGGTTTCAGACATAAAAACTTGTGATATTAAATTAAATTCTTGGCACTCTTACAGTAAACTTTGGAGGTATCGGAATAAGAGATACATCCACCCTGTCTATTTCTGCCTTTTTAGGTTCAATCAATGACGTATCAGATTTACTTTCCAAAATTTTACCTTCCTATATTCTTGCGACAGTAGATAATGATTTCAGCAATTATTTTGTAAGATGGTTATCTGCTTGCAATCTTTAAAATCAACCACAAAAATTACCAAGAAAACAGAAAGATTTTGACTCTTAAATTTGCCAAGCTCGTTACAAATATATTACAAACATATGCCAGACAAGTGAAGATAAGGCACGTCTACATGCTCTTCAGGCCCCTGGAAGTAATGTTTGAATTAACGCACTTCCATCTTCGTCCTTGGGAAATTTTTTATATAACAAAACACTCCATATTTCCATTGCTCTCAGACTTAGTCTGCCTGTATGGCCTGTCTGCGTTGGCGGCGAAAACGCAAATATTTATGGCCTACATGGGTTAAGCTGCAAAAAAGCGCAGGGCGTTCTTCTAGACACAGTCAGATAAATGACATTATCAAGAGAGCTCTGATTTCTGGCTGAAAATCCTTCTGTGTTAGAGCCTCTTGGAGTTTGCAGAAACGATGAAAAACGTGTAGATGAAATGGCCTTAATTCCCTGGAAATATGGAAAACAATTACTTTGGGACGCTACTTGCAGCCATACACTTGCAAAATTCTATCTACATAAAACTTCTAATTTAGTAGGTGCGGCTGCTCGTCTTGCCGAGAATTTAAAATATAAAGAGCTTGAAGACCGCTTTATCTTTATTCCTTTTGCTGTTGAAACTTTTGGTCCTTTGGGTGATGGGACTAAGGGTTTTATAAATGAAATTTGCAAAAAAAAATCTCATTATCCCAAGAATTGCTTTAGCTGTGCAACGGGGTAATGCAGCATCGGTACTAGGTACAATCCAGAAAGACCTAGGACTTGATGAGGTTTTTAATTTTTAAATATAGGTTTAGTTTTTTAGTTAATTTTAGAATATTGTTAATTGGTATTTATAACATTATATATTTTATATTTGTATAAAAAAGTTATATTATAAAAAATGCCTTTTTTCGACGGTTTCTATTGTGAACATTGTACGCTTTGAGTTGCGTTCCCAAAACTTCTTGTAGTACTTAAACCTAAATAATGTATCCCCTCCAGTTATTCACAAAAAGCTATTAAAAATCAAAATCGCTTTTTTGACGGTTTCTATAAGATTCAAACAAGTAAGAAGCATTGTATGCTTTAAGTTGTGTTCCCAAAACTTATGGCCGGTTGCACCAACACTTTATGCGACACTTAAGTTGTTCTTAAGCATTAACTGCCCCTTAAGTTTCAAATGTTTCTTGCACCAGCTGAAATTGGTCCTTAATGCTCCCTTAACTTTAAAAGTAGGATTTTCTGTACTTAATGATCCCTTAAGTAATTTGAAGTTGACATTTGACAAATATTTTGTTTATTGTTTATTTATTTTTTGTTTGTTTGTAGTTTCAAATAATTAATTTGATAAAAATTATGTAAAAACGAAGTTTTTAAACAATGGTGTTTGGATTGTGATATTATAAATGCGATGTAAATTAGATTTCCAAGAAAAATGTACAACAGTGAATTTTTATTATTTATGGCAATTTTGAGATTTATTTACCTTTTTTTATTCTTTTGGACATTGTTCTGTTATTTTTAAAAAGAACTGTTTTGACGAGATGGATAATCTTACATTTTTCTAAAGGTTCAAATCAACGAAGCAAACAGTGCTTAGCTTACTTGAGCAAATCGAAGATGAGCTTTAGTTTAAACATGACAAGTTTGTATTAGCTTTTAAATTTTAAGTATTTACTTGTAAATTAGGAATATTTAATTTGTTCATATAAAATAATAAAAGTTTTTTTTTAAATGATATATTTGTGTTTTTTATGTGTATATTTCATATTGACAATAATTATTCCCTCTCCATGGCCGTAAAGAAAGGCGCCCTTGATCTTTTTTTTTCCCTATTGTTATTAATTTTAAACGTCACAAATAACTACTGATTTTTTATTAAATGTCTGGTAAAAAAATTAATTTTTTTTTAAAGGGGCCTTTTATTAAAAAGCTGAAAAAAACAAAATTGTTTAACGTTTCGTTTCGTGATATTCTCATCAAAGTTAAAAAACAAACTAACTCCATTTCACTATTTCCCTTCTTTGACACAATTTGATTTATATAAAGTGGCACAAAATATTTTATAAGCACCCTTTAAAACCTTTTTTTATTTTTATTTATTTAACCTTTTTCCATTAAATTTGGCTTCACTTTCAAGGGGCGGCCATGATTCCCTAGTTATATGGTTGCGGCCACGATCCGACGTGTGAAAGTGGAGGTTTGCAATTAAATGGAAAAAGGTTAAAATAAAAAAAACAAGTTTTTTAAAAAAAATGTTTTGAAAATATTATGTGCCAATTTTATTAAAAATCAAAATTTAAAAAGAAGGGGGAATAGTGTAAATAAGGTTAGTTTGGGTTTTTAACTTTCATGATAAATATCTCGAAAACGAAACGTTAAAAAAATTTTTTTAAATTTTAATCAAGCCCCCCAAAACCCCCTATACCAAATTTTTGGGGGGGAAAATTTTCGAGACAATTACCGTTATTAATTTTTCAAAAAAAAAATCAAATAATCACAAAAATAACTACTGATTTTGTATTATAATGTCTATAAAATAATAAAAAATAGTTTTAATTATTTACAAAGATTCAAGTTGGTTTACTTCATCATTTAAATGACACACAAGCTAGAAAAGGAAAGATCTAATATAAAGTTAATTCTGATTATTCGCGTTGTAAAGGCCAACAATAAAAAAGAAGAACGATGCAACGTTGCCGTCTTTCTAAGTAGTCCTTTAGTTAAGTTGCAATAAAAATCTAATGTTGAAAGCGAAAACAATTTAAGTTACCCTTAATTTTAAGAGCTTCTTAATAAAGGTATACTTAAGATACTTTTGGTGCAACCGGCCATTAGTAGAATAAATTTGTACTAAAATCCAATTTTTCTCGTTAAAGTATTTTCAAAAAACTAAAAAAATAAAAAATACCTTATTTTGATGGTTACTATGGGACTTAAACAAGTGTGAACACAGTACGCTTTGAGTTGCCTTCTCAAGACTTTAAAGAATTTTTATTTGATAATAAAGATGGCTTTTTGTAGTACTTAAACCTAATATCTTCCGTCCAAGTATTCACAAAAAGATAATTAAAAATTCCTTTTGTTGCATTTCCAAAACTTCGCAAAGTTATTATATGATAATAAAGAAAGCTTTTTAAAGTATAAACATTTAATGTCTTCCGTCAGTATTCCAAAAAAGACATGAAATATAAAAGATGCCTTTTTCGAAGGTTTCTATAGTTTCTATACGCTGTACGCTTTAAGTTGTGTTCCCAAAATTTTGTAGAATTCTTATGTAATAATAAAAAAAGCTAAGCACTAAAAATAAGTATTCAAAAAAGCTTTTCAGAGATTACAAGATAAAATAAATTTAATAGTTATTAAAATTAAGAATTACATTTTAAAATTTTCTTTTTATAGCTTAAGGCGTTTACAACCTAAAATATACACTTACGAATATAAATTTTAATCTTTAATTCAAAGTTCAGGGAAAGCTTTTTATGAGAAAATGAATAATTTACATAAATTTAACGGAAAGGTTTAATTGACGATTTTAGGCCCTATTTCCTTATTCTACCGTCCGCATTTCATCTGAGCTGGCAAATGGAGCAAGGAATTGAAATAAATTGACGTTTTTGTTTTAATAGTTATTTGAGAAAATTTTAAGTTAAAATCGGTTGCAAAATATTTACTGCTGAGTTAAAAAGAGAGAAAAAGCAAAAATTGCCATTTTACTTTTTAAATGGTCAAAAAAAAATGAAAAATTGTTTAGGAATATATTGTTCTTATCCGTGATCCAATATACTTACACCAACCAGTAAAATTGTGGATATTCCTTAGGTCATTTACTTTTACTACAACAAAGCGGATCAAAATTAAAAAGGCGGTTTTTGGAGAAATAAAAAAATACAAAACTTGCTGACCCAGTCGCCTTACTCTCAATGTATTCCATGTTGCAGCCTCAAAGTATTTTAATATATATATATATATATATATATATATATATATATATATATATATATATATATATATATATATATATATATATATATATATATATATATATATATATATATATATATATATATATATATATATATATATATATATGTTAGGTACAATTCGAGTGCATGATCTCGGAAACCGTAAGAGATACGAAGTCGAAATTATGGAAAAGTTGCGCATTTAGGTGCCTAGATAACATGCCGAGTAGAAAGGTAGCAATTCGAGTACTTCCGGAGATATCCGAAAGAAACCTTTGCGATTTCGCTTTTAATTTTTTCACGTTATTTAAAGAGAAATGGAAAAACAAAAGACACTTTTCATAGCCACTTTTTAAAGGGCTACAAAACAGCGTTAAGAGATTTTCCCGACGCGTTTGTTGTTAGACCATCATCAACTTTATTTTTTATATGCGGCACTCAATTGTTTATTGCATTTTTTTGAAGCAGTTAAAATCCCAATTACAATGAGGTATAACACTTAATATTTTTCTGTTAAATAAACATATTTTCCATAAGAATAATGAGTAAGATAAGGAACGCACATCATTTCTTATAGGGGCGTTCCATATTTGTTAATAAATATTAAGTGTTATACATTTTTGTAATTGGATAATAAAGGTTCAAAAAAAATTAAATAAAAAACCCAGGTCCGTATTTAAAAAAAAAAGTTGATGATGGTCTAACGAAAACGAAACGTCGTACAGAAAGTCTCTCAACGCTGTTTTGTAGAGCTTAAAAGTGGCCATAAGAAAGTGTCTTTTGTTTTTCCATATTCTTTAAATAACGTCAGAAAAATAAAACGAAATCAGCAAATTTCGGTTTTCGGATATCTCCGGAAGTACTCAGAATTTTACAACTTTCTAATCGGCATGTTGTTAGGCACCTAAATGCGCAACTTACCATAATTTAACCGATTTCGTATCTCTTACGTTTCCGAGATCCCCATGCATGCACTCTGAATCTGTGGCACTCTTGTTATATATATATATATATATATATATATATATATATATATATATATTTATATATATATATATATATATATATATATATATATATATATATATATATATATATATATATATATATATTTTTTTTTTCCTCTTGATTTCTTGGTTTTAGGTCGAATAAGAACACGTTACAAACTTCGATTGTGCTATTTACAAAAAAAGAATCACAAAAATCATGATTTTTTACAACCCTTATTTTAGAATATACCGGGTAAGTCGGGAGGAACGCACCAAACTCCAGGTAAGTATTGCACTAGTGAAAATAATTTAAAGAAACTCATATGTTCTTATCCGATTCTCATTTGTTTTCAAATTATGGCGTAATTAAAATGTTTCAAATAGTTTACCGCTTCTTATCACAAATGCTGTAGGTACCGATTGTTTGGCACGTTTTGTTATTCTCACATGTGTTAGTGTCAGTATCACTGTGTTAATCCTGTTAATCATGTTAATTTAGGAAATTTTGTTTGTTTGCAATAACGCTATATTTTAAAAACATTTAAGAACCGTATAAGAACATATTGGATTTTTTAAATTATTTTTACGTGTATAATACACACCTGGATTTTGGTGCGTTTCTCCCGACTCACCCTGTATATATATATATATATATATATATATATATATATATATATATATATATATATATATATATATATATATATATATATATATATATATATATATATATATACTTTATCTTCCTATATAAGTAACGCAAACAATACTAATAACAGCAATTTAAATGAAAATAACTTACAAACACAACTGTATTTTTCTTTACCATATATTGAAACATTAACAGATAAATTAACCATAACATTTTCAAACAATCAGATGTAAAGATAGCGAAAAGACAACTCAAAACTGTTTCTCAGATTTATTCTAAAACTAAATCTCCCCTGAAAGATGATGAAAGGTTCGGCATTGTATATAAAATACCATGTAAAAATTGTAACAAGTCATATGTTGGACAGACATCTAGAAATTTAAAAGGCCGCATCACTTCCCACAAAAGTGATTGTAGGCGAGGAGTTCATTCATGTGCCTTAGCGGAGCATGTTTTGGTTGATGATCACCAGATTGACTGGGAGCATGCTGAGATCTTAGAAAATGTCAATTCATATCACAAAAGACTATTCCTTGAAATGGTCCATATAAACCTGACATCTCAGATCTCAGCACGGTTTACAGTTATCTACTGTAAACTGTCCAGCTCCTGACGAATAATTCTTTCTTAGAATCTCAATAATTTGTTTTCCTTGGGAGACGGTGTTTCCTCTCCTTTTCCTTTCTGAAGTCATTTTCATACCTATTTTCTTCTAAAATTAAAAGTATTAGACCAAAAAGTCTAACCACTAATAAAAGAAAATGACAGGAGATGCTAGGTGTTTCACCGTTTTCCACATGTCTTTGCATACATTTAATACTAATTACTTAAAAATAAAAATTAAAACAATATAAATTAATTTACTAAGTCAGGTACTGTACAAGATTCGATGAACAGTTGTTCCTAAATTACTATATGGATCCTGCGCTGTAGCAATAAACAAGATATGTCTCTTTCTGTCACACGTTATTAATCTCGCATCCTTCTCTGAATCGAAGTTTTCTAGTTACGAATGTCGGTGATCCATTCAGACAGTTTAAACATACTGTCACTTCTGTCAGAACTTTTAACCGCGCTTTTCCGCGTGTTCCCATATCGGTTTTCTTTTAAGTTTTAAGTGAATTTTTCCTTAAAGATGTAGTTTGTAACAAAATATGGAGATAAATCTTGATTATCCGCATGGATATTGCTTGTTTTCACATAGCAACCCACTTTGGTGAGTTCAATATTTTTAAAGTTTTTAGGTTAGTTTTTCTAATTGTAAAAAACTTTACTTTTAGTTAGTCCTGAAGAAGGGAGAAAATAATAAACTCTCGAAAGCTTGACAAAACAGAAAAGGGTTTCATTACTAAATCCAGGCCACCAATCCTTTTTCAATAATTCAAAAAAGACTGCATCCCCACTACTCTGGTTTCGATATTTATATATATATATATATATATATATATATATATATATATATATATATATATATATATATATATATATATATATATATATATATATATATATATATATATATATATATATATATATATAGATTTATATATATTTTATATATATATATATATATATATATATATATATATATATATATATATATATATATATATATATATATCCCTGTGTGTTACGTACTATTACTTATTTCAATAATCCTGACTCCTTAAACTTAGTTTTTGAAGGTAATAGGGTTCTATAGATTACCATATTATTATACCTAATATATGATTGATCTTTTCCAAAAATATGTAAATAGGAAATAGTTAGGATCCGTAATAGACCTAAGATGTCTATTTCATTTGCATAAATTCCCTCCAACGAAGGTCAGGAATGCTAATATCTTTCGCACGATAAAAACAGTAAATATAATCAGTTGTTTTATACATTTCCTGTCAAAACAACGCACGTGCAAATAATGTACGCCTTGGGAGCCATATATTCGCAGTATAAATTCATTAATTTAAAAATTAAATCAATGTATACAGGGTGTTCGAAAAATGTAAATTTCAGGAGGTGATTCCTTGTTAAAAAATATGGTAATTTTTTACTTATCGGGCCCACGGCCGGTTTTATTGAAATTTAGTATACAGGTGTTTTTTGGGGCGCTCATTACGAATGAAAAATTAGATTTTGTCTAGATCCTTTAGTTTTTAAGTTATAACACCATACTTGGACCTAACCTTAAAAACGCACCACTTTCCTAAAACTCTTCCTTCTTGAAACTGGTCACAGCCAAACTGAATGATTTTATGGTAAAACATTTGTTATTTATTAGGATACATTTATTTTTACGTTTTTTAGTCATTATTTTTAACAAAAAACACCACAAAAAGAAAAATATTTTTACTTTTAAAAAGTCAACAATACTATCTAGGGATTTTTAAGCGGTGGTACAACTTGGAAAATAATTGAACAGCGACTACTTTTTAAATTTTAATTGTATAAAAAATGGAGTTTACATTAACTGCATGTATTTCGTTTGTGTTTAAAAAAGAGGATGTTGTTAATTACCTATTTAATATATACCTCTTCACCTCATCAACAAATCCAAATTCAGGGATATGCGCCCCTAACTCACTTGAATTTATGTCTGGCTTTTAAATAAAAATACCTTGCAATATAAGTGCATGAGTCCTTATACACCCTTGTCATAATGGACCTTTTACAGAAGATAAAAATAATGCTTTTATTTGGATTAAATGCTTTTTATAAAACTTTCCAATTTTTTTATTAAAGATATATTTATTTAAATTTATTGCTGGTAAAACAATTAAATTTTAAATTTGTCGCCTTTCAGTTGTACAAACTTATCTGTCCAAAAATCCCTAGATAATTTTGTTAGTTATTTTTGAATATAAATATAAAGTTTTTGAATGTGTTTTTTAGTAAAACTAATGAGTAAATAATTATCGAAATGAGTTTGTCCTGTATAATAAAAAGTGTTCTACCATAAAATCATTTAGTTTGGCTGTTACCAGGTTCAAAAGGGAGGAATTTTAGGAAAGTTTGTGCATTTTTGAGGTTAGGTCCGAGTAGGTTGTTTTATTTTAAAAACTAGAAATTTTCGATAAAATTTGACTTTAGATTCGTGATCAGCGCCCCGAAAAACATCGAAAACTAAATTTCAATTAAATTCGCCGTGGGCCCGACAAGTAAAAAATTATCAAAAATATAAAAAAAATGTATTTATCTTAAATACCCTGAAGCCAATTATCTCAAAATTTGTTAGTAATATTTCTTGCAATAAGGGCCTAATTTAGGTCCAATTAAATTTAAATTAATAAGTCCAGGGACGTCGCAGGAGACACCTTATCGAAAATAAATATAAAAAAATTTACGCCACTGACTTTTTGCAATTTTATATATTTCTTTAGTTTTAATAAAAGTACACCTTTTTTGTCTTTTAATATTTTTTCCTATCTTGCTTCTTTTTTGACAAAAAAAAAATTAAAAAATAATTCAGTACAAGTCTCTGGCCTCCATTAATAGTTAACTATAGTTGCAAATTGAAATTTATTTTTTTTTAGTTTTTTTTAATTGAGTCCAGAGATTTGCAAAGCTTTTAAAATCTGGCGACAGTTTACAAAGTTATAACGATGTAATGAGGATTTTACAGTACCCAGAAATAAATGTGATTTTGGAGTGAAACTTATAAATAAAATATTATCAATAAATTTAAGATATTTAAATTAAAACCCTTTGGACGGTAAAAGGCAAAAGTCCAAACTATTTCCATTTGTCAGATGCGTTTTTTTACTATATTTACGAGGCATGATCGTTTATGTCGGTTCGAAAAAATAATCCTGGAATAATGTTAAGTAAATTTGATAGCTTCTGCAGACATTTTTTAAGGTTAAGAAAAAAATCACACAACCGTAAAGCTTCTTTCATAAATTACCATTTTATGCCTTTAGATGAGGTTTCCCTGAGCGCTGAATGATGGTTTTTAGTATGCATTTTTGGTAATTGTCTCAAAAGTTGATTTTGACCAATTTTAGTGTACGGGTGTTTTTGAAGATCTGACCACAAATCTAAAGAAATGTTTAGTTGGAAACGTTTAGATTTATGATATTCATTATCAAACTTAAAAATCAAACTAACCTTTTTTACTATGTCTCCTTTTATTTTTGCACGCAGTTCTCCATGTTAACACTAAATTGCTACATAATTTTTTATAAACACCCTTTAAAAACTATTTTTTCTTTATTTTTCACCTTTTTTCATTAAATTGCAAAGCTTCACTTTTAATCGCTGTGGTCATGTTTACACTAGAGATTTTTTTCAGCCTTATGTTGTTCACCACAAAAAACAAATAAATGGAGTAATTGTTTACTAATTTAATTTAAAATTCTAATTTACTTCAGTTTTCTTGAAAATTAACTATATATATTCAAATACCAAAATTCCAAATTAGAAAGCAGCTGATTGACGTTCTGACCAATGAGTTTGTTGTATTCCGGAATATGATAATAATTATTTAAATATGTTTACAAAAGATTAATAAATGGATACAAAAAATATAGCCTGATTTTAACCAAGACACAACACTACTATGTTTGTTTATTACATAAATACTAACTAAAACATTTAATAGTATATTACATATGGTATACTATATTTTAAACCAACCCTGTATTAACCCGTGGAATTATTTTTTATAAGAATAACCCAGTTTCGATAAAGCTTGAATCTATAATACATGTAGAATATTAATATACAGTTTTTTCAAAGCACTGTCAAGAATACTAATATGTATAGTAAAACTTCTGGATGATAAAAAAGGGAACAAAAACTATTTTCTACTTTTTTTTAACAAAAGGGATGAAAGGCTTAACCCCAATATTATAAAGTATCTTTATACAGACTTTGCTATAAATAATGATGCAGAATATTGGATTATATTCAGGGGACCTCATAAAATATTGTTTGTGTTTACAAAACAAGAAGCTGAAAGTTTGAGTTTTTTGTATTTAGTAAACTTAAATCGGTGTTTTTAAATAAGCATTATTATTTAAAAATATTTAAGAAAGTAATCCTTATTTAACAGTGAGTTCGTGACCCACTTTGTATTGGTATTTAGAAAACAATTTTTTATTGTTTTATTTATAATTAATTAATTAATTAATTAATTAATTAATTAATTAATTAATTAATTAATTAATTAATTAATTAATTAATTAATTAATTAATTAATTAATTAATTACTCATAATTAATTAGGTTAATAATTAATTAGTAATTAATACTTTATTAATTGGTTTTTGATTGATTTATTTACTTTTTAACTATTAATTAATTAATAAATAGTAAAAGTCTTAAGCAAAAAATTGTTTAAGACTTAACTTAAAAGTTGCCAATGTAGCGGAGAACAACTAGATATTCTTATAATAATTATTACATGTGATTTGCATTTTAATTAATGGAGTGTTGCGTCTTAAATTCGTTTTTTGGAATGATATGTTAAATAATTCGTGATTCCCAAGTTCCCTTAAAAGGACATATTAAAATTTAATAAGGATAAAGGGATGATGATTAATAAGTTTAAATAAGAAACATAAATCATGTAAGAATTTTAAACATAAGAATATAATACAATATCAAAGAATATATATTTCATTAATTATAAGATTATAAGATAAGTTATAAAACCTTTAAAAAGTTTATTTAATTGGACACCATGATCCTGACACAAAATAAGGAAAAGAAAGGTATGAAAAAATATTAATAAAATATATAAACCTAATTTGTTTACGAAATTACGCATACAAAAATTGCTAGTTAATTTGCATATCTCTATGTAATGCATTTTACATTTCTAGAGAAATGTAAATAAAAAATCGAAATTGAACTTATTAAAGTTTTTTCTCGCTTTTATCTTTCTTTTTATCTAAAGGCTCACCAAAAAATGCCTCTGGCATATTTATAACCGTAATAAACCCAAATGAGAATACTTAATTATCTATATTATAAAACCTTATTTTCCAGATTTTCAGATGGGTTTTTTACATTTTATAAGGTAGCCTTACTTAGACGGATTTCTAAATAGCACGGAAGCTCAAAATACTTAAAAAAAAAGATAGTTATTTTTTGACAGACCTTTAGAAGCAAAATCTATGTATTTCCTGTTTACAAAATATCAAAAGGTTGTAAAAAACCATAAAAATATAATTTTGTGCAATAAACAGCTGTCAAAGATATTTTTATGCACTGCATAAAAAAAAACAAGAGATGAAATTTTAGAAAGTTTTAATCATCCAAAACAGAGATTGTTCAGTTTTCTCTACTACTACTACTACTAAGTTTAGTGTTTTCAGATTTTAGAAGCATATACTTTTTAAAAATTTACCATTAGGTAAAATGTATTCAGTATGAAAACCTTAAAATTGAATTTATACATTTTAAACAATGTGTAAAAAATTCAAAACAATTAATTTAACGGTCACTTAAACAAGATTAGTCACGATATTAACGTTCGGTCACGGTTGCCTTGAGATAACGATTAAAACAATATTTTAAAACAGTTGGCAGAGTAGAAGTATAAATAGGCAACCGTACCGAAAGTCGGGGGTGTTCAATTATTGTAATTCTCTGTAATCCACGGAGCCCAAACTCCAAGAGAGACATGTACGCTTTAGGGTCTCATGATTTTTATGTTTTCCTTGTACTTAATAAAAATGTTCATCCTTTTTCTATGTAGTATGTGTGTTTGCTCCATCTCACTCTATCTACACTATGTACTCTAGGAAATGTTAGGGATTCATAGATTCATAACGTTCGTTGCCACGATAGGCATTTTATTTTAGGAAATATTTATATCTTTATTTACTTTTATTTTTATACTCCAACAATGTTGCTAATGTATTTTACCTTATAATGATTTTTTATCTATATCTATATAGATATAGGCTCGATATGAAAACATTGTGTATTTTATATACACATGTATATAATAAAGGAAATAATGGATTTGTATTTATATTTCTATCGAATAATGTCATTATATAAAATAAGTGATAAAGTCACCCAATTCTCTTTTAAAAAACATAACATTAAAATTTTTTCTCTGACTTACTCATTACATTTTTTTGATAAATTAAAAAATCTTTATTCGTTACTCTTTGTTGTGACAGTAATTTTCATTTTGTATTGTACCGTATTAAGCTATTTTATAAGGGAAAATAGGAATTTCATTTTCAATATAAAGAAACTTTAACTAAGCGAAGGATCTAAAATTAACATTAAAGTAAAATATTTAATTCCAAATATCGGTTAAACTAAAATAAACTTTGTTTCATAAACTCAAAGTTTTACTAAGCGCCAAATACAGTTCTTTAAGTGCTTTTTGAGAATAATTATGGCAAGTTTGTAAACTGAAATCATTTTCCTATATTAGTAAGAAAGTTAGGAATTCCTGATAAAAACGATAAACAATAGAAAATAATAGTATATGGAGAAATTTTTTTGGGTTTTCTTTATTTATATTTAATTTTGTCTATGTTTAATTTAATTAAAATTTTGGATGTTTATGTCAATCTAGACTTGGTTGTGTTTACTTTTTCTTATTTTCTTTATAAGCACACTATTGAATGCTAGTAACCAAAATACCAACTTTAATTATAATAAAGAGCACATTAAAATTGTTGTAAACCAAAAATTGAACTGTAAGAGTAATTACCGAGTACAACCTGTTCAACTACTAAAGTTTAATATCGTGAAAATTGACGACAACAAAAGACAAAGTTAAACAATGCATAACAAATTTTAAAACTTCTGCTTCACAAAATACTAGTTTACACAACAAATAAAATTAACGCTAACTTTAAATGTAGTCATCATTTTAATAATATTAAGCAATTTTAAATGTGTTATTAAGTGCACCCAATTTACAAATTGGCGGTTGTTATGTCAAATATTTTCGAGATTTTTTGATTAGTCAGACGGACCATCCTAAATATCTTTCTAAAAAAACAAAAAAATACAAAAAACCACGTCTATTTAGATATAAGGGCAAGTTTAATTTCATATTTGATTAAGTTTTATCAATTACCTCCTCACCTCCAGCTAACCTCACTTTGATATGTCAAATGGCAACCGCCATTGTGTGAAATATTATTGCAAACGACATACAATTTGCTATCAAACCGTACCAAAGAAACTTAAAATGGGTGGACGTTGAAGCGAGTTAGAAGAAAGTGTGTTTTATTAATAAAGAGTTTATCGAGTTCAAATAATTTATTTTCCTACGAGCGTGAACTTTTCTGCATGCCGTGCGGAAAAGTAAAACTACTCTAAAATCTTACAGGTAAGCAAGATTTATATGTATTTTAGTAATTGTAGATTATTTCATGCAATATACGAAGCCATTGCAAGTTTTAGTTTATTCTCTTTTTTGTTTGTTACTTCGTAATTTTCAATATTTCAACTAAAACACAAAAAAACATTTTTTAATTACCCTGTATAATAATAATAAATGATTATGACAAGTGTAATCTTGGTGATTTTAACACATGTCAGATTTTTTCTTCGTTTCCATATGAACAAGCAATTGCACAAATGAATTTCAATACAAACAAGCATTTTTAATGAAAAGGCGTCATATATCTTTTTTAATTAAATAAAAATCCGACAAAAATAATTATTTAAAACGAGTAGTTCCGATGAGGAGCTACCAGATTCTATCCTGGATGCAGCAAATACCGTAAGTTTGAATTTATTACCAGCAAAATCTCGTGAAAAATATGAGAATCAATATAGTCATTTCGAAAACTGGTGCTCCAGGAAGGGGACAAAAAGTATTAAAGAAGAAGTGTTCTTGGCCTATTTTGCGGATTTACAAAAAACATATAAACCTAATACTTGGAGTAAGACTCTATGTTAAAATGTGTCCTCAAAGTGAAAAGGAACCTTGATTTAAGTTCATATTTTAAGCTAACATCACTACTTAAACACCAAAACGTGGGATACCGGCCAAAAAAATCAAAAACTTTCAGCAAAAAGAAGTTTCAAGATTCATGAAAGAAGCACCTGATAATATTTACCTTCTAATAAAAGTTGCTACAATTTTTGGATTAGCCGGTGCTTGTAGGAGAGATGAACTCACAAAAATAATGATTGATGACATACAGGATAGAAATTGATAGGTTTAAAATTCCTGACAGTAAAAATAACACTTCCAGAATCTTTGTAGTGTCCGATGAAACAAATAACGGACTTTATCTGCAATTGTACCGTAAATATGCAAATTTGCGAAAACCACATACCCCACAAGACGTTTTTTGTCCAGTATAAACAAGCAGCATGCAGTACGCAATGTGTGGAATAAATTCAATAGGTAAAATGCCTTCAGAAATTGCTGCATACCTAAAATTAAAAAATCCAGAAAAGTACACTGGACATAGTTTTCGTCGATCCTCTGCGACTATGTTAGCGGATTCTGGAGAAGGAATTACCAATGTCAGCGACTTGGGGGCTGGAAATCAACGGCTGTAGCTGAGAGCTACATTGATGAATTCACAAATCAGAAAAGGATATGTCGAATAAAATATTGACCATGAACAACTCCCCTCCTGAGCTAAGTCAACCTTCATCAAGCCGTACAATAAGCGCTTCCATAAGCCACCCGCTAAATGAAATTACAGGTTCTGCAATTAATTTACAATATGCTAATAACTGTTCTTTTGTTGTAAATGTTATCAACAAATAATTCCCATTTATAAATATGTTGTAGTAGTTCTTTCAGATTAAACATAATTTAAAAAATAATCATTGCTTTAATATTGGTATTATCTGACGCTCGTAGGAAAAATTTTGTTCCTAACGCTTGCGCAAAGTGACTTTTCCGCACTTGACTGCTTGCCCGAACTCCGCTTCGCGTCGTTCGGGCAACGGCAGTCGCGTGCGGAAAAGTATCACTTTGCGCACTTGTTAGAAAAATAACTATTTCGCATGCTCAAAATTCAGTAAGCCAAGGTTTTTTTCAGGAAAAAAATGTAGAAGTTTTTTTCTCACCGGTTTTATATGTCTTTTGGGCTGCTTAATCTGAATTTGAGTTTGCCACCTCGACAGACATGAGCTTCACAATGAAATTGCAAAAACCTCACATGTTTGACAGGTTTTTCAGTTTTTTAACTATAACTCAAAAATAAGCGTTTTTTTGATAACTATAATACACTTAATTAAAGGAGAAAAAATTTCCTACAAATAAGTATTATAACTCTAAAGTCTGGAACAATCCATAACGTCGTTAGATGGTGTTGAAGAAAATGCATTTCTTGACTATTCATTAAAAAAATAAAAACATTATTCTAAGTGCGCCTTGGTGCCTACCATTAATTTTAAACATCTCCAAAATTAATTATCTTATGTTCTGGTTACAGATAAGGAATTAGAATACGTGATTGAGGCCCATAGGTCAACAAGCCTTCTAGCTCAAACGAAATGGTACTACTTTTAATTTAAGGGTAATAAGGTTTTAATAAAAGAAAACATATTTAAAGCAACTTTTTATTTACACAAAAAAAAAACAAAAACATCATTTTTTACAATTTTAATATTCATTTGTCGTCTTCATTTGCAAAATTATTTCCTAAAACAATGAGAATGGAGACGTTAGATAACTATAATATGGACAAAATTAAGTATGTCTTTGCACAATAGGCTTCAATATTATTAAAAAAAAGTAAAGCCGGAAATAAGAGAAGAAAAAGAAAAAATCATCACCTGCATAAAGCTCAGGATTGCGTTCGCTGATGATTCGTTTAGAAAGACCAGGCTGTATATCCGCAACGACGTAATGTATTCTTTTTAGTCCTTTCTGGTCAGTGGACTACTCGAGTTCTTAAAGGATATGCGCTGGTCTCTCCACTGAAAAAAATATAATTATGACATTTTGATCTGTGCAAGTGCAGAAGAAATTTCGGAGGCAGGGAAAAAATTTCCTAGTGGCCTTGTATGGCGGAGACCATCGCAACACTTCAATTAATAAGCTGCGGTACAAACAGTATGTGTCATTAGAGCTGCAGCCCAGCAACACAGTTACAGGGTATTTCCAAGTACTGCATTGACTGAAAAAAATTCAACCACCTAGGCAGTGAGAATGGAAAGTTATTAAAGGCAACTTGATTCCTATCCTTTAAGTCCAAAATTCCAAAGAAACTTCTAAAACTCATTGGCTGCACGTGCCAGAAGGGTTGCAAGGGCCATTGCGGATGCAGAAGGGTTGATACTGCTTCAGACAGTGTTTGAATTGCGATAAAAGGTGCTTCAATATAAAAACACTGCTAAGTGATGACTATGAAGACATTTCACCTGCAAAGATCGAAGGTTATTATACTATAACAAGTAATTATTATTTGAATCTAGTATGTATCACTGTAAATTGGGAATTATACTTGCACAGATCAAAATGTCATAATTATATTTTTTTCTAGTGGATAGACCAGCGCCTATCCTTCATGCGCTCTAGCAGTCCACTGACCAGAAAGGACTAAAAAGAAAACATTACGTCGTTGCGGATATACAACCTGGTCCTTCTAAACGGATCATCTGCGAACGCAATCCTGAGCTTTATGCAGGATTGCGTTTTATCTTTTTTTATTAATATTAAAGTCTATTGTGCAAAGACATACTAAATTTTTTCCTCAATAAACATGAACGGCATTACTTTTGTTATAGTTATTTAAAGTCCCCATTCTCGTTGTTTTAGGTGATAATTCTGCAGATGAGGACGACGAATGAATATAAAAATGGTGTTCTTGCTTTTTTTTGGTCTAAATAAAAATTTGTTCAAAGTATGTTTTTTTTATTAAAACTTATCCCCTTTAAAAAAAGGCTCGTTGACCTATGGACCTCAATCACGTATGCCAATTCCTTATCTGTATCCAGGACATACCTGGTAATCATAAAATAATTGATTTTGGAGGTTTATCAAATGAATGGTAGGGCACCAGCGCGCACTTAGAATAATGTTTTTATCTTTTTAGCGAATAGTCAAGAAATGCATTTTTTCAACACCATCTAACGACGTTATGGATTGTTTTCCGGAGACTTCCGCTGGAAAAAATTATTACAAACCCTTATTTATAGGGAAATTTTTATCTCCTTTAATTTAGTGTATCACAGTTATTAGCAAAAAAACGCGTTTTTTAAGTTATAGTTTAAAAAAACTAAAAGTGTCGAAAATATGAGGTTTTTTGCAATTGCCTTGTGAAGCTCATACCTGGCGAGGTGGCAAACCTTTAGATTCAGCAGAGACTAAAACATAAAGAACCGATAAGAAAAAAACTTCACCCTTTTTTTCTAGAAACACCGTTTCTGAACCTTGAATGACTGAACTATCCGTTATTTGCAAGAAAATAATAAAGCCTGTTTTGAAATTCCTTCGAAGTATGGCTGGTAATACTTTTGCACTCTAGTGAAATTCTGTCTTTAAGTTCTTAAATATTTGCAAGGGGAGTTCTATACACTTTAGTTTTAAAGAACCTCCCGAGAAAAAAAGTTAGAGGAGTTAAGTCTGGAGACCGTGCGGGTCATTCCATTGACTTTGTCTGCTAATCCATTTGCCTGCAAACTATTCATAGTGAGGGGGGGAGCTTTATTTATATATATATATATATATATATATATATATATATATATATATATATATATATATATATATATATATATATATATATATTATTAAATACGGGGTTTAAAGTATGATGTCACGATTTTAATCGACGATAGGGAGCTCAAAACAAGTTGAAAAACCCCAAAGAACATATAGGTCAAAAGTTAATTGTTTTCAAAATAGGGCCCTTTTTAAAGTTTAAAAAAATTGGCAACACCGCACCCGTTTCGTCGAAGTGACTGGGAGTTTGAACGTTTTTTTGCGACAATTTGCATGTTTACACTTTTTAAGAAGATGTTCATTTACATACAAATAATAAAAATTATTTTTTGCAATTTTTTTTTGATATTTAATTAATTAAATTTAGGAAAAAACAATATATAATTTTTTTTTTGGGTTTTTTATTTGAAATTTAAAAAAATAGTCGTACTTACCAAAGAATGGGCTAAATATCCATTTTAAGAACACAAATTAAAATTTTTAAAAAATAGCACTTTTTTTTTGCTTAAAAGAATGAAAGTCTCTAATTAAAAAAAAAACCAGTTACATTTACATTTAGAAAAGTTGTAAAAATGTCGTCCTCCCTTTCTACACAAGCCTCATTTGACGAACCCAGTTTTCGCGTATTTTAACACTCGCCTTCTGTGCCTAATTAATTCGGCCGAATTAAAAATTTATCACGAAGTTGAGTTTCATTTTTGAATTTCACCATCCCCGTAAAAATTTGTTTAAGATCACCCCAATACCAAAAATTAACGGATTTAAGTCGGGAGATCTCGGCCATTTTCTTGGTTCTGGAGATTTCTGCCAATCCAACGTTTTGGGAAATTGGGTTTAAATGTTCAACGACTCCTAAAAAATTGAGGTGGCCCCCCACATGAAGAAACCAAAATTTTCCCCCTTTTGTTGAAGGGCAAGTCCCCCCAGGGTGTCTTGTGGGGAAAATTTTGTGAAAAAAAATTTAAATGCTGGTTGTAAGATTTGGAGGTAACTCGAAAGGCCCAAATTACATTATCACCCAGAATCCCCCGCCCAAATGTTTATTTTAAACGTTGTTGAAAATGGGCCTCGTGAATGGTAGGGGGGGTTTTTTTTGTGCCCGATGGTTTTAGGGGTTTAAATTCCCATCTCTGGTAAAAAAATTCATCGTAACTAAAATGTACCAAGAAACTGGTGATTTTTTTTTTTGAAAAACCATTGGCAAAATGCTAATTCGTGAAAAATCTTGGGGAGTAAAGCCTGCACGTTGATGGTGATAAGGAAAAAAAGATTTTCCCGTAGGTCCTGTAAATTTTGGAGGTGATATGTTTACTTCGGGGCCCTAATGACCTCGTACAAAACCAGGATTTTCTTCCGCAATTTCCAAAATTCTTTTCCCCTTTTCCACAGTTATGTGCCTCCCAGGTCCTTTTTTTATATTTCTGGTTGCACACATCCCGTTTTCCCAAAACCCTTTTGGGACCTTTTACTATGGTTGTTCGAAATGGGTGTATTCTTTTGGGAAATCTTTCACTGAAAATTTTAGAGCTAAATTAGCATTTTTTGCTTCACCGAAAAATTAAAAAAAATATCGGATATTCCCCCTTTGAAAAATGATTTTTAACTTTAACGCCGAAATAAACAAACGTACTTAAATCCGTGAGAGTACAGCAATAGGGCGCGGCAATACGACTGACACGAACTCCAGCTGCGGTAGCACTGTTGACAATTGTTTTTTTATTTTTTTCTGGGAGAAATATTATTATTGTTTTTTTGTAAACTGAAACCTTTAAAACTTGTTTTTTTTATTAGGGAAAATTTAAATTTACCGATAAGCGATTAAATGAAAGTTGCCAATTGTTAAGCGTTTCAAAAAGTACCAAAGCTTGTATCTTTGATATCGTTTAGACAAAAATCTGTCAAGTTTTGACACAAAATTTTATATGAACTTTTTTACTTGTTTTTAGCTCTACTATCGCCCATTAAAACGATGACATCTTTTTAATTAAATTTTATATATATATATATATATATATATATATATATATATATATATATATATATATATATATATATATATATATATATATATATATATATATATATATATATATATATATATATATATATATATATATATATATATAATATCTTAACTTTAAACACTCAAACCAGCCAAAATAACAGAAATTTAACCCCTTTTTAGGACTTACTATTAATAATCTTTCATGGAGGCAAAACCAAAGAACAAAATCTCAATTTCTTTCTTTTTTTCAACATCCACTTATACACATAAATATCAGCTTGGGTATATGGTTGACGGACGCATGTGACAGGTGTGCTCCGTCTGCCAGTATCCATAGTTGCCTAGGTTCACTTCCTGGGTCAGTCCACTGGTAATGGAGTGAATTGGAAGTACGTAAATTACCAAAGAATTTCCACAAAAGTACCCTTAATAGTAATATAATTTTATAATTTTTTACATTGGGTAATTTTTCCTCTTTTTCATTGAATTTAGTAATAGTAGTTATCTTCAATACTTGCAAACATGCAGTCAGGGATGTTTTGGTACATATGTGGGTTTGTTTTTTGATTATCTTTGCCTCTTTTTTTATGTAAGACATTTTGGTAATTATGTATCCCACTTAGCTTTACTACTTTTGAGTTTCTTAACGCCTATCCAAGATTTTTGTAAATATCACCTACCAGATGTGGTTTAACATACCCTATGTTAACTTGAACTGAAATGTTGTGATTTTCAGCAACGGATTAATATAAAAAACACAACATTTCTTATTTCTTTTAACGCCATCATATTAAAGTTACTACCTTAAAACCAACACACATCTTGTGAAAATAAAATTCTTTAAGTTCAGCCATTAAAAACATGTTACAAATAATAAATATATTACACAAGAATGTCAACTGTTTTTCACATAATGAAGTTATTTTCCACTTACATGCAGGTAGCAGTAAGTAGATTGTTACTAATACATTGTTATATATATTTTTTTAATTGTTAAAGGGATAATTTTTCTTAGTTGAAAAATTTGCAATTTTTCTCAATATAAACAAGCAATTCATAATTGCATTTTTATTATTGTAGCCCTAAGGAAGAAAAAAAAATCGAAAACCCTCTAGAACTGATACCCCAATAAATGAAATATATATATATATATATATATATATATATATATATATATATATATATATATATATATATATATATATATATATATATATATATATATATATTATATATTTTATTGGCTACTTGAGTTTTCTTCTGGAAGAAATGGCCCGATAATTTCTTTTCCGTTTATACCTGCCCAAACGTTGATCTTTGCTGGAAATGGCGTATGGCCTTCCTGAAATAGGTGCGGATTCTCATTATTTCAGTATCTACAGTTGTGTCTGTTAACTAACCAATTTAAGAAGAAAGCTAATTCGTTAGTAAAGCAGATATTTTTGATTAAATGAGGGTCTTCTTTAATTTGCTGCTACACTGATTCGCAAAATTATATTCTTCTATCGCAATCTATCGAGTTTATGTAAAATTATTTTTTTATATACAAATACATTATTCTTTTTCAAAACTTTGTGCACGAAACCGCTTAAAATATTGATCCGCTTAAAGACATATCCAGTTTCTTGAAACTTATGCGCCAATTCCATCAAATATAAAATTAAATTTTTTCTGCTTGCATATTTATACCGACGTGTTTTTTGTTTTTTGTTTAAAGAATTTTTCAGAGTAGTTTGTTCGAATTCTTCCAAATTTTTGAATTATTCGGTAACTTTCGAATAATTTGAAAACATGAATTAATCGATTCGGATTTCGAATCAAATATGTGTGATTCGGGTACGAATAGTTCGAAAGTACGAAATATTCGCCCAACCCTACTATTATCGAAAAAAACGATACTTTAAAGCGAGCTTAAGCACGCTTAAGAATTGCCCGGTACAACAATAACACATAATTATACTAAAGCGTAATTAAACTAAGACAAAATTAAATCCAACCAGTGTTCTAATTAAGTTTTTTATGAGTATTTTTATGAGCGTAGAAATTTACTATTTCGGCAAAATTAAGTGATGCAGGCTTATGCTTTACAGAATCGTAAGGATCTAAAAAAAACCTTTTTATAACAACAAACGTGATATTGTCTTTTATAACTTTTTTATATCATTTTCCAAGAAAATCCAAAAGGAGCAGCTAAACATGTTCGTTGACCACAAGCAAATGGCAAATAATGAGTTTTACAACGAAATCTCTTATAAAAGGATTTTTCTGGAAAGCCGTAAAAGTTTCATTTAAAACTTTGGCTTATGGGCGACATAAAAGAGTAACAAATCTGTACTTTTCGGAAAATTTAGTTATAAGTAAGTAATGCCGACTCTTTTTCTCTAATATATAGTGTGCTAATAAAGTCACTGTTAATCAAAAATAAATGATTTGTGTAAAAAATACATGAAATAAAGGATTTAAAAAATACAGGGTGGCTAAACAAAAACGTGCCAAGGTCCTTTTTGAGTACTTTTCATATTTTTCAAGAAACGCTCGTAGCCAATACGTTTTTTTGAGGATGAAACTTTTTAGTCATATGCAGCAACTCCTATTGGCAACCAGGGTGAATTCACTCCTGAAACCTTAAAAGGAAAGGGGATTTGACCCAGTTTATGTACGTTCTTGCATTAAACCGTTTTAATTAGATGGTTTTTGAAAAACAGGGTTTTTAAAGAAATGCAAAATATACAATATTTTGGTGCTTAAAAAAATTTCTAAATAGCAACGATAGGACTCGCGTAATTTTATTGCAAAACACATTTCTAAGTCGCGATCCCCAACTGCAACGCCTTGACAAAATCTAAGAAGAAAAGGGGAAGAGAGACAAAAGTACCTCGTTTAAGCGATCTCTGATTTTCTCACGGACATACTGTAGCTCATTTGGTACAGCATTTTCCGATATTTAGGGTGGTTCTACTAAATAAAAATTTCTAGACTTAATAATGTACTTTAAAGTTACATTTGTGAAAACAAATTTTATACAATAACATTTAATGAATATACGTTTTTCTACTAAAATACTGGTTTGCGCCTTTTTGTTTTAATGATGTATGTATATGGATATCCAATTAGGACTGAACAAGCCTCTCTCATATTTAAAATAAAAATTAAAATAACCATCTTGTCTATTTTTTCCGTATAACTCTAATGAAACCAAGGTAGTTGTCCTACTACAATATTGTCAAAAAGTTTTGGATTATATGCACGGCAAGAGTAGACGGGCTCGTAGTGAAATGAGCTATAATTTTTGTCCGAGACTGTACCCATGAAGGCTTGGTATAGACAAATACTTATAAACATTTTCATAAGTTGCAACTTGACAACGTCGCATATGTTCCAACTGCTAATTTATTGAATACTAAATCAATGTACAGTGTAGATCGATGCTTAATCAATATTTTTTTCTCAGTATCTCTTAAAATTAAAAATATGTCAGAATATTACGATATATAAATTTATGTAAAAAAATGTATATACGATTTAATATTTCATGCATTAATAGAAGAGGGTCTCATAAAAAAATGGAAAAAATTATCTTTTAGTAAAATAAAATATAATAATAATAACGTTTCTTTAAACGAAACCCAGTTAATTTATCAGAAATAAACAAAAAAACTTCAAGGTATGTACTTATTTTGTGTTTTGGTTATATTTTTAAACATTTTTTTAAATTATTTGTAAATATGATGTCTTTAAAAGTAAAATGTTAAATGTGTGTGTCCAACAAAAAAAGATATATTTAAGTAGTGTTTTTAAACTTTTTAATTGTAATTTTTAATTTTAGAATAAAACTTGCTAAAGCACAATGGCGCAGCCAGGAGGCCTGAGCCCCCCAATCTATCAAATTTTGTAAAAAGAAAATTTAATTACATATAAAAATAAAAAAAAACATTATCCAGATCCATACTCAGCAGTTATACAGTACAATTCATTAAATATAATTTAAATACATAGATCTTATGGTTAATGTGTTAGCAACATCGAAAAAATATTCGATTTAGGAACACATCTCTGACCCATCTGAGGCCAATACTTTACTTAAAAGTCTAAGAGTCCTAAATTCGTATTATCGTTACTTTGCCTTAAAACAATACACACTTTCTTTACCTTTAAGCAAACTTCTACAAACGAAAAATTTAGATCTCTCAGTGGTCTTGCCTTTGCTACACTTTTTAAAGCAATTGGAAGAGGCAAGGTCCGACATTAAAAGTCAATTTGGAAACATCTTTAAAGAGGCTACTGATATCCTTAAAGAACATGATATTGACATTAAAATGCCAAGACTACCGGCACAGCAAACGTATAGGCTCCAAGTGCCAACAGATTCGGCAGAGAACTATTTTAGAGCATCAATTTTTATACCGTTTTTGGACAGTTTATTATTAAATTTAAAAGCACGCTTTTCTACACATAAAAATCTTATAAGCCGTTTCAAGGTACTAATACCGTCAGAGGAGTTCGAACCAACCAGTGAGTTTTACTTTTCCTGAAATTTTATTTATAATGGCTTTTTGAAACGTTTGCTAATGATTCTATTTTAAAAGCCGAACTTATTTTATGGAACCAAAAAGTTTACGGATTACTACAAGTACCCCCGAAAGGTCTTTTTTCAAATTTAAAACTTTTAAAGATGTACCTCCGAAATACGACTGGGCAAGATATATACTCAATGGTTTGGCTCAATTGTTCATTTACCAAGGAGAGGTATCTCTCGAAGAAGTTTTAAATGAACTGGCAAAAAAGACTCAATATTATGATTTAGTTTTTTTTGTTAGCAAAGTAGTATTTAATTTTTATTTTTATAGTAACGAACAATATTGGTTCCTAGTTTTATTATAAAGTATTTCAATTATTTTATTAAGTTTTTAAATAATATCTTTTTTTTTTAAATTGAAAAAATAAGACGCTTTTAAAAACGAAAAAATAAATAACGTATCCCATTAAAAAAAATGGTAATTTTTGTCCCTTTCCTTCTGTTTCATGACAAATCATTTTCTTAAGTAATTTTCTAGAATCAACAGAAAAATTCAGAAGAGAGCTGTTTTACTTTTAAAATATGGCATCAATCATGGTTGGTCCCAAAGGACATTGGTAAAATTTCAAAATTTTTATCTGCAAAAACAACAACATATAATAAAAAAAATCATGTTTTTAAATTTTGGATTGTTTGTTACAAGATGTTTTATTATGGATTTAATAACTAATATTTACCATATACGATACACAGAGAAGCAGAATTTCCAACGTGGTTTTTCTTAATTTATAAGCTAAAATGTAATAATTTTTTATATTTAATTTTAAAAGAAAAAAAAATAATTGCTTTCCTGAAAAGTAATTAAGTAAAAAATTGATGTTATTACGGTCAGAAATAAAGAAAAATTAACACTTAAATCTAATTAAGCTAAATAAAATTTTATAATTTCAAACGTTTAAAAAAATATTTAAATAAAATTGCATAAAAGTAAACGAATCCATTGAAGTTCAAAGTAAATTGTTAAAAAAAGTAACTTTTCATATCATATTTTCCTAAATACTCTTTTTGGTAGTTTTTACAATACCATAAACTGTGTACTTGTAATTAAATATTTTTTTAAAACCTTAAAAGTGTGTTATGTTATTAAAAGTCCTCTGTTATTAAGAGTCCTCGTGAGATTTAAACTTAGTTCGCGCCAGATGAAATGTATGTCCTTTTGCGTAGTTTGATCTTACCCACGAGAATACCCGACAATATTTTTAAAATTTTTTGCCCTATCTTACCGGGTTGTTAGAATGTTTTTAGAGCTATTTGATTTGCAAATTTCTGCTCACATTTGTGAGTTAAAATTTAAAGAGTTTATTTCAAAGTGTTTTATTTTAATCGACAGTATACCTTGATTGCGAAGACTTGGTGATATTATTCATCTTAGTTATTTTAGGAGAGAGCAAGTTTAAGTTTATTAAAAACATTGAAAGAATTATACACCACTCCTACCGTACCATTTTTGAGATGTAATTAGTGATGAAGGTAAAAATTCTCGATCGAAGTGAGTGGCAGCAACCCGATCTCCCCGGCACGGTTGGAGACCAGATACGGATGGTTCCAAAATCGAGCAGGGAACTGGAGCGGGCGTGTAGAGTGAAATGAGGAATTCACAATTCTTTTTTCCACTAGGAACACACTGTTCTGTATTTCAAAGAGAAATACATGCTTTACCGCACTGTGCAAAAGAAAATAACAGGAGGGCTTATAAAAACAAGCGGATCTGCATAATAACAGACAGCCAGTCGTCACTGGGGGCACTAGTAAACCCCAAGATAACGTCCTGACATGGGAATGCCAAAAAGAACTGGAAGAACTGAAAAAACGTAACAGAGTAACTATCTTGTGGATACCAGGACATTCGGAAATAGAAGACAACAAAAAAGCGGATAAGCTTTGCGAGACAGGGATCATCCACACCATACTATGGACCAAAACCTGCCCTGGGAGTGACCAAAACCACAGCACGAGGGCAAACCAGGAAATGGATCCGAAACAAACACGAGAAATACTGGGAAAACCTCAGTAAAATTAGAAATGGAAAAAGCTTCATAAGGGGCCCATCCAAAAGAACGAAGAAAAAACTACTTAGACAAAGTAGGAAAAGACTTCGCATAACAGTAGGGTTACTAACAGGGCACGATAACCTAAGAGGACACCTACACAAGATAGACTCATACAATGGGGACCCAAGTTGCAGAATGTGCGACGAGGAAGAAAAAACACCCTACCATATCCTGTGCGAATGTAAAACATTGAATCACAAAAGATGCATTATTTAGGCAACCGAAAATGAGCCCACAGGAATATATTTACCAACCAATCTCTGGGTTATACAGTTGGTTATACTTAACTAGACTAATGGGATGATTGGTATAAAAGATAATGGAAAATTAGGCACAAAAAGCTCATGAGGCTGCGCTGCCTCCGGTAGTGAATCAAGACGGCTCTATGAGAAGAAGAAGAAGGAAAAGACTTATGGATCCAAAAATGCTGAGGATGTGGAGCTGTTAGTAGTAGAGAGAGCCATAATTTGGCCGTCATTTTCTTTATTTTTAAATTCTGCTACCTAATCCATAAAGAACGTATCGAAACATCAATAAAAATCCATCTTAAAACAAAATTTAGAGCCCACGTATTGTTTTAAGTAATTTTAAAAAAAGGAATTTTCATCAGTTTTTAAAAGATCTCAGATTATTAGGATCGTAAAAACTACTACAAAAATCATTTGTATTGAAAAATAAAAAATAGAGCTTGATACATTTGTAAGAATTAAATCTATATTTTTTATATATTCAAAAAAAATAGGATTTTTTGCCATTATTTAAGAAGGAAAAAAATTAGATTTGTAAAATTAAGGCAGTGGTTCGCAGACCAAACGCATTTCCCAATTTTAAAAATGAAAAGAAAAACAAAAAGTTAGTTTGACCTTTATCGATATATCAATTCGTTATTTTCGGAGTAACAACCAGATTTTAAAAATAAACAAAATGAGACCTTCAAAGTCAAAATTGATCGAATAGTTACCGAGACACTGGAGTCCATGTATGAAAAGATCGCTCCACATGAATGGGACATATCACCTCGTTTTATGGGTTTACGTATCCACCCAGCTGTTCGCCCCTCTGGATCCAGACTTCTTAAGGGCTTAACAATTAGTAGTTAAAGAGACAGACATATCACTTATGACTGCCTTTCCCCAAATTTTCATTTCTTATACCCCTGACTGTCATTCCCTTTTTGTCCGTTATCTGGGATTTTGTTTATCTATGTCAATACCCACTTAACTTACATATCATCGATGATGACCTTTACCTGAAATAAGCCACTTTCTTCCCTGATAGCCACCCCCTGTATCCACTAGGGAGTCCGCTTGAGCGGGACTGTAACTATTGGCATTGAATAAACACATTACAATGGATAAATGTAATATTATCGATGACAGTCAATTCTCGGCTCTATCTCTTGGACTATACGTGCATCAGTCGGCAAAGGGGAACAACAGATCGTCAAGATCGTTGATTGAGAATATCGCTCTTAAAGATCGCTTTAGTCCGACTAGGGTGGTCGCGAATCAGTAGTTTTAAGAACACGGAATTGTAGGCGGGATGCGAACAGTGTATCTCCAAATTGTTAGCTATTGTCTGGTATATATGTAAGCAATAAATTAAAAAAATGTATTATTTATTAATAGATGTTTAGCTTTATTGTCAGTCAGCATCTCGTAAAAGCTATTAAATGTACCAAATTTACAGAAACAATTATTTATTTTGCTGTCCCTTTTTATAATGTTGAAAATAAACCAACCGTAACATTTAAATAAGTTATTTTTAATGAGCTATTAATGGGGGAATGACCGTTAGAGACAATAACAGGAAAATAATGGATTTCCATTAAAGGTCTAACCTAATTTTCACTTTTAATTGGTGTATTTTTTTATGTCTGAAGGATCTTCAGTAATAAACTTTGCGATAACTCCAATAGTTGCTTTTGATGTTTGTATTCTCTTAATAATTAAATAAGCTTTAAAAATGATGGTTTTAATTGGAAATATGGGAACTCAAAAAAAAACTTTAACCAGTGAAAATTGGTGATTTTGCTTTATATTACGTCCATTAAAAAATATGAAGTTTAGGGAAAATAGCTAGCGTGAAAAAATCGAAATTCGCTTTTTTAGAATAAACGAGCGTCATAATTATATAAATTGTAAGCACCTTATTTGTTACTAAGTAGGAGACGTCAGCTAAAAAAAATATATTTTTATATATAAAACAACCCTTTTTCCACCTAAAGGGGTAGATGGAGGGTTAAAGTTTGTATCAAACTTTGTCATTTCTGTACTTAGGAACATGAAAGTTCGTATGTAGGCTATTAATTACGAAAAAAAAATCTTTTTTAATATTTAAAAAATTACATTCCTTGTGGGGTTAAAATAGGGATTAAAGTTTGTGTAAAAATATCGTCATTTTTAAGTTGTAAATATGGAAGGGAGATTAGTTAGCTAAGAAAGGACTTTGGAAACTGTCCCCTTCGTAAAAGGGTTAGAATGGGGGAGGGGTAAGTTTGTATGGAACTGCGTTATTTCTGGACTTTAAAGTATGAAATTTAGTATGTAAGCTATTTTTAATTAAACATTTTGGATTTACATCCTTTGGGGGAAGCGTTAAAATGAGGATAAAATTTTGTATATAACAATCGTAATTTTTTTATTTTATTATATATATATATATATATATATATATATATATATATATATATATATATATATATATATATATATATATATATATATATATATATATATATATATAAATATATATGTAGATATATATAAACAAGTCCTAAAATCTTGAGGGTTCGGTCTGTGAGGGCTTTTTAAATGAAAAAGAAAAACTCTTTTTACTACGCTAAGCTTTTTTCTGGAATGTTTATTCCCTTTTTCTTAGGCTACAATAGAAGTACAAGATCTTGGTGATATAAAGTAAAACCATTTTTTTAAAATTTACCTTGTGTGCAAAGTAAGTTATACGTTAACAAAATCAACATCCTGTATGGAACTTTTGAGCTAGTGTGTTGCACGCACAATTAACATTATTTAAAGACTAATTATTATTACATTGTTTTCTTATAAAAATAAAGGATTTCTATACCACCACACGCGTGGAGATTTTTTAACTGACCTATACGAAGTTACTTTTTTGATGTTTGAGAGTATTTCTTAAATTTTTTCTAGTTTTTATAAAAAGAAATTTCATTGGAAGTTCGTTACTTATCTCACAGAGGTAGGTGTGAAACGGAGAATGCGGTTTTGTTGTCGACACCCTTTCGACAGAAAATCCTTGTCTCTCACACAAAGATTGACTGTGATTTAAAGAAACCTGTAGTTGTCGGTACGACATATCTAAATTATCAACATTTTATAGGAATCTGTAAAATTGAACAAATCCTTGTCTGTCACTCAAGGATTGATTTTCACTGAAAGGACTAGATGGCGACTATTTGCGACTGGCTAAACTTACATCCAATGTCACGTTAGATGGAGCTGCAGCCACTACGACAGTCCTTTATGTTGAATTGTTTGACGGACTTGCTCTGTTAAGAGATAATTAATTAACCGTTATAAGTCTGATTGAAAGAGAAAAAACACACAAAGGCACTAGTATGTCTTGATGTTATTGAGTCGACTGCTTGTCACTAGCAGTGGGCTCAACCCTCAAGGCTTGTTTTGAAACATTGAACATCAGAACACAAGCATTCATTATCTATTATATATATATATATATATATATATATATATATATATATATATATATATATATATGTATATATATATGTATATAATATATGCATCCTGATTTTCTGTTGTGCCCCGTGATTCTCTCCCTAGACGCGTTTCGCCTGTCTAACAGGACTTTTCAATAGGGCTGTAGCGAGTGCACAGTTAACAACAGAAAAACCGAGGTCTACTTAAAAGACATATATCAATGCCTTTCGGTGAGATATTAAAATCTCACTCTTTGACGTCGTGCTAAAATCACATTTAGCAAATCGACATCAGTATTTACCGGAGTGGGTATATAATGATGAAAAATAGGAAAAATCAGGATGTCTGCTTTTTAACTGTCGTTAAAACGGAGTTACATTTTTGTACATACCGTGATAGTAGAAAGTTTCCCTATTTTTCATCATATATATATATATATATATATATATATATATATATATATATATATATATATATATATATATATATATATATATATATATATATATATATATATATATATATATATATATATATATATATATATATATATATATATATATATATATATATATATATATATATATATATATATATATATATATATATATATATATATATATATATATATATATATATATATATATATATATATATATATATATATATATATATATATATATATATATATATATATATATATATATATATATATATATATATATATATATATATATATATATATATATATATATATATATATATATATATATATATATATATATATATATATATATATATATATATATATATATATATATATATATATATATATATATATATATATATATATATATATATATATATATATATATATATATATATATATATATATATATATATATATATATATATATATATATATATATATATATATATATATATATATATATATATATATATATATATATATATATATATATATATATATATATATATATATATATATATATATATATATATATATATATATATATATATATATATATATATATATATATATATATATATATATATATATATATATATATATATATATATATATATATATATATATATATATATATATATATATATATATATATATATATATATATATATATATATATATATATATATATATATATATATATATATATATATATATATATATATATATATATATATATATATATATATATATATATATATATATATATATATATATATATATATATATATATATATATATATATATATATATATATATATATATATATATATATTAATAATAATAATAGCCATATGTATGTATAATGCTTTCAGCTGCTCGCTGTAATAACTCGCTGTAGCCAGCCAATAATAATAATAATAATAATATATGTAATATAATAATAGCTATATGCAGCAATATGTAGCGTAATAGTAATAATAGCGCCATAGCTGCTTCTTCATCAACCTTCTTCGTAACGCTGTAGCCAATAATAACAATAACTCGCTTCTTTAATATTATAACTATTCTTGCTAATAATATATAATAATAATATGCCAGCAACGTATGTAATACGTATAGTATCGCTAATAGTAACAATAATAATAATAATATATATATATATATATATATATATATATATATATATATATATATATATATATATATATATATATATATATATATATATATATATATATATATATATATATATATATATATATATATATATATATATATATATATATATATATATATATATATATATATATATATATATATATATATATATATATATATATATATATATATATATATATATATATATATATATATATATATATATATATATATATATATATATATATATATATATATATATATATATATATATATATATATATATATATATATATATATATATATATATATGATGAAAAATAGAGCTTTCTACTATCACGGTATGTACAGAAATGTAACTCCCGTTTTAACGACAGTTAAAAGCATCCTGATTTTTCCTATTTTTCATCATTATATATCCACTCCGGTAAATACTGATGTCGATTTGCTAAATGTGCACGACGTCAAAATTGAATTTAATATCTCACCGAAAGGCATTGATATATGTCTTTTAAGTAGACCCCTGGTTTTTCTGTTGTTAACTGTGCACTCGCTACAGCCCTATTGAAAAGTCCTGTTAGACAGGCGAAACGCGTCTAGGGAGAGAATCACGGGGGCACAACAGAAAAATCAGGATGCATATATTATACATATATATATATACATATATATATATATATATATATATATATATATATATATATATATATATATATATATATAATAGATAATGAATGCTTGTGTTCTGATGTTCAATGTTTCAAAACAAGCAGCTTCTTGAGGGTTGAGCCCACTGCTAGTGACAAGCAGTCGACTCAATAACATCAAGACATACTAGTGCCTTTGTGTGTTTTTCTCTTTCAATCAGACTTATAACGTTTAATTAATTATCTCTTAACAGAGCAATATCCGTCAAACAATTCAACATAAAGGACTGTCGGGTGGCTGCAGCTCCATCTAACGTGACATTGGATGTAGCTTTAGCCAGTCGCAAATAGTCGCCATCTAGTCCTTTCAGTGAAAATCAATCCTTGAGTGACAGACAAGGATTGTTCAATTTTACAGATTCCTATAAAATGGATAATTTAGATATGTCGTACCGACAACTACAGGTTTCTTTAAATCACAGTCAATCTTTGTGTGAGAGACAAAGATTTTCTGTCGAAAGGGAATGTCATTAAAACGAAAACCGCATTCTCCGTTTCACACCTACCTCTGTGAGATAAGTAACGAACTTCCAATGGAATTTCTTTTTTATAAAAAAAAACCCGGGAAAAAAACGTTTAAGAAATACTCTCAAACATCAAAAAAGTAACTTCGTATAGGTCAGTTAAAAAATCTCCACGCGTGGTGGTATAGAAATCCTTTATTTTTATAAGAAAACAATGTAATAATAATTAGTCTTTAAATAATGTTAATTGTGCGTGCAACTCAAAAGTTCCATACAGGATGTTGATTTTGTTAACGTATAACTTACTTTGCACACAGGTAAATTTTAAAAAATGGTTTTACTTTATATCACCAAGATCTTGTACTTCTAGTAGCCTAAGAAAAAGGGAATAAACATTCCAGAAAGCTTAGCGTAGTAAAAAGAGTTTTCTTTTTTCATTTAAAAAAAGCCCTCACAGACCGAACCCTCAAGATTTTAGGACTTGTTTATATATATCTACATATATATTTATATATATATATATATATATATATATATATATATATATATATATATATATATATATATATATATATATATATATATATATATATATATATATAATAAATAAAAAATTACGATTGTTATATACAAAATTTTATCCTCATTTTAACGCCTCTCCCCCAAAGGATGTAAATCCAAAAATGTTTAATTAAAAATAGCTTACATACTAAATTTCATACTTTAAAGTCCAGAAATAACGCAGTTCCATACAAACTTTTACCCCTCCCCCATTCTAACCCTTTACGAAGGGGACAGTTTCCTAAAGTCCTTTCTTAGCTAACTAATCTCCCTTCCATATTTACAACTTCAAAAATGACGATATTTTTACACAAACTTTAATCCCTATTTTAAACCCCCACAAATGAAATTTTTTTAAATTTTAAAAAAGTTTTTTTTCGTAATTAATGCCTACAACGAATTTCATGTTCCTAAGTACAAAATGACAAAGTTTGATACAAATTTTAAACCCCCCATCTACCCCTTTAGGTGGAAAAAGGGTTTTTTTATATATAAAAATATTTTTTTAGCTGACGTCTCCTCAGTAACAAATAAGGTGTTACAATTT
Organism: Listronotus oregonensis; assembly: GCA_019359885.1. Classification (NCBI taxonomy): domain Eukaryota; kingdom Metazoa; phylum Arthropoda; class Insecta; order Coleoptera; family Curculionidae; genus Listronotus; species Listronotus oregonensis. The sequence goes on along the minus strand of JAHBCN010003050.1, from coordinate 16,968 downwards.
ATATAATTATGAGCTCGTTTACCGATTTTTTTTTTTTCACGCTACTATTTTCCTAAACTTATATTTTTTAATGGACAATAAAAGCAAAATCACCAATTTTCACTGGTTAATTTTTTTGATTTCCCCATATTTCCAATTAAAACCATCATTTTTAAAGCTTATTTAATTATTAAGGAATACAAACATCAAAAGCAACTATTGATTATCGCAAAGTTTATTACTGAAGTCCTTAGACAAAAAAAATACCCAATTAAAAGTGAAAATTAGGTTAACCTTTAATGGAAATCCATTATTTTCCTGTTATTGTCTTAAGGTCTTTCCCCCCATTAATAGCTCATTAAAAATAACTTATTTAAATGTTACGGTTGGTTTATTTTCAACATTTAAAGGGGACACAAAAAATAATTTTTTCTGTTTTGGTACAATTTTTTTTCAATCGGCAATGAAACATCTTTTAAAAATCTTTTTTTTTTGCCATATATCCAGCAATATACCGGAGATTTTCCACCCGTAAAATTCCGGTTTTTAAAACATTTCAAAAAATTGGTAAAGGTTTTAAGCATATTTCAATCGCGCGGTTGGAACCTTGGTGATACATAGCCAAGGAAAAAGGGGAAAATTATTTATAAATTAAATCCAGAAGGGACCCCAACACCCCCAAGGGTTAGGGGAACGGGGGGGATAGGGGAAAATTTAGGAGGTTCCAAATTTTTGGTATTCCCCTAAAAAAAAAATCGCAAAAAAAAAAATTTTTGGGGGGAAAATATTTCGCCCCTAAAGAAGTTAAAATCAAGGGGCGAACAGCTAGGGGGGAAAAAAATAAAACGGGTGATATGCCCCGGGGAGCATCTTTTCTAATGGACCCCAGTGTCTGGAACTATTCGATCAATTTTGTTTTGAAGGTCCATTTTTTTATTTTTAAATCTGGTTTTTTTACTCCGAAAAAAACGAATTGATATATCGAAAAAAGGTCAAACAATTTTTTTGTTTTTTTTTCATTTTTAAAATTAAAGGGTTTGGTCTGCGAACCATGCCAATTTTTTACAAATCAAATTTTTTCCTTCTTAAATAATGGAAAAAAATCCTATTTTTAATATATAAAAAAATGTTTTAAATTCTTAAAATGTATCAAGCTCTATTTTTTATTTTTCAATACAAATATTTTTAGTAGTTTTTACGATCCTAATAATCTGAATTTTTTTAAAAACTGATAAAAATTCCCTTTTTTTTAAAATTATTAAAAAATACGTGGGCTCTAAATTTTGTTTTTAAATGGATTTTTATTGATGTTTCGATACGTTCTTTATGGATTAGGTAGCAGAATTTAAAAATAAAGAAAATGACGGCCCAAAATTTTGGCTCTCTCTACTAAAGCTCCAATCCTCAGCATTTTTTTGGGTCCCTAAGTCTTTTCCCTTCTTCTTCTCATAGAACCGTCTTGATTCACTACCAGGCAGCGCAGCATCTTAACTTTTGTGCAAAATTTTTTATTATCTTTTATACCAATCATATTAGTCTAGTTTTAACCCAAGTTCCCAGAGATTGGTTGGTAAATATATTCCTGTGGGCTCATTTTCGGTTGCCCAAATAAATTTTTGTGATTCAATGTTTTACATTCACAGGATATGGTAGGGTGTTTTTCTTCCTCGTCGCATTCTGCAACTTGGGTCCCCCTTGTATGAGTCTATCTTTGTGGTGTCCCCTTAGGGTTTTCGTGCCCTGTTAGTAACCCTACTGTTATGCAGGTCTTTTTTCCACTTTGTCTAAATAGTTTTTTTTCGTTCTTTTTGGGTGGGCCCCCTTTTGAAGCTTTTTCCATTTCTAATTTTACTGGTTTTCCCAGTATTTCGTGTTTTTTCGGATCCATTTCCTGGTTTGCCCTCGTGCTGGTTTGGTCACTCCCAGGGCAGGTTTTGGTCTGGGATGGTGTGGATGTCCCTGTCTCGCAAAGCTTATCCGCTTTTTTGTTGTCTTCTATTTCCGAAAGTCCCGGTATCCACAGATAGTTACTCTGTTCGTTTTCAGTTCTTCCCGTTCTTTTTGGCATTCCCTGTCGGGACGTTATCTTGGGTTTGCAGTGACGCTGGCTGTCTGTTATTATGCAGATCCCTTGTTTTTATAAGCCCTCCTTTTTTTCTTTTGGTGCGGAAAGCATGTATTTCTCTTTGAAATACAGAACGTGTGTTCCCAGTGGAAAAAGAATTGTAATTCCTCATTTCACTTACAGCCCGCTCCAGTTCCCTGCTCGTTTTTGGGAAACCCTCCGTATCTGGTCCCAACCGTGCCGGGGAATCGGGTTGCTGCCACTCACTTCGATCGGAATTTTACCTTCATCAATTACATCTCAAAAATGGGACGGTAGGATGGGTTAATTTTTCCAATGTTTTTAATAAACTTAAACTTCTCCTCCAAAATAACTGTGAATAATATACCAAGTCTTCGAATCAAGGAATGTCGATTAAAATAAAACACTTTGAAATAAACTTTTAAATTTTTTAAATCACAAATGTGAGCAGAAATTTGCAAATCAAATACTCTAAAAACATTCTAACAACCCGGTAAGATAGGGCAAAAAATTTTAAAAATATTGTCGGGTATTCTCGTGGGTAAGATCAAACTACGCAAAAGGACATACATTTCATCTGGCGCGAACTAAGTTTAAATCTCACGAGGACTCTTAATAACAGAGGACTTTTAATAACATAACACACTTTTAAGGTTTTAAAAAAATATTTAATTACAAGTACACAGTTTATGGTATTGTAAAAACTACCAAAAAGAGTATTTAGGAAAATATGATATGAAAAGTTATTACTTTTTCTAACAATTTACTTTGAACTTCAATGGATTTGTTTACTTTTATGCAATTTTATTTAAATATTTTTTAAACATTTGAAAGTATAAAATTTCATTTAGCCTAATTAGATTTAAGTCTTAATTTTTCTTTATTTCTGACCGTAATAACATTAATTTTTTACTTAATTACTTTTAAGGAAAGCTATTATTTTTTTCTTTTAAAATTAAATATAAAGAATCTATTACATTTTGGCTTATTAATAAAGGAAAAACACGTTGGAAATTCTGGTTCTCAGTGTATTGTATATGGTAAATAATTATTAGTTATTACATCCATAATAAAACATCTTATAACAAAAAATCTAAAATTTAAAAACATATTTTTTTATTATATGTTGTTGTTTTTGCAGATAAAAATTACGAAATTTTACCAATGTCCTTTAGGACCAACCATGATTGATGCCATATTTTAAAGTAAAACAGCTCTCTTCTGAATTTTTCTGTTGATTCTAAGAAAATTACTTAAGAAAATGATTTGTCTACATGAAACAGAGAAAGGGACAAAAAATTACCATTTTTTTTAATGGGATACGTTATTTATTTTTTCGTTTTTAAAAGCGTCTTATTTTTTCAATTTAAAAAAAAAGATATTATTTAAAAACTTAATAAAATAATTGAAATACTTATAATAAAACTAGGAACCAATATTGTTCGTTACTATAAAAATAAAAAACAAATACTACTTGCTAACAAAAAAAAACTAAATCATAATATTGAGTCTTCTTTTTTTTTGCCAGTTCATTTAAAACTTCTTCGAGAGATACCTCTCCTGGTAAATGAACAATTGAGCCAAACCATTGAGTATATCTTGCCCAGTCGTATTTCGGAGGTACATCTTTAAAAGTTTTAAATTTGAAAAAGACCTTTCGGGGGTACTTGTAGTAACTGGTAAACTTTTGGTTCCATAAAATAAGTTCGGCTTTTAAAATAGAATCATTAGCAAACGTTTCAAAAAAGCCATTATAAATAAAATTTGTGCAGTGCTAAAAACTCACTAAGTTTTTTGTTCGAACTCTCTGACGGTATTAGTACCTTGAAACGGCTTATAAGATTTTTATGTGTAGAAAAGCGTGCTTTTAAATTTAATAATAAACTGTCCAAAAACGGTATAAAAATTGATGCTCTAAAATAGTTCTCTGCCGAATCTGTTGGCACTTGGAGCCTATACGTTTGCTGTGCCGGTAGTCTTGGCATTTTAATGTCAATATCATGTTCTTTAAGGATATCAGTAGCCTCTTTAAAGATGTTTCCAAATTGACTTTTAATGTCGGACCTTGCCTCTTCCAATTGCTTTAAAAAAAGTGTAGCAAAGGCAAGACCACTGGAGAGATCTAAATTTTTCGTTTGTAGAAGTTTGCTTAAAGGTAAAGTGAAAGTGTGTATTGTTTTAAGGCAAAGTAACGATAATACGAATTTAGGACTCCTTAGACTTTTAAGTAAAGTATTGGCCTCAGATGGGTCAGAGATGTGTTCCTAAATCGAATATTTTTTCGATGTTGCTAACACATTAACCATAAGATCTATGTATTTAAATTATATTTAATGAATTGTACTGTATAACTGCTGAGTATGGATCTGGATAATGTTTTTTTTTATTTTTATATGTAATTAAATTTTCTTTTACAAAATTTGATAGATTGGGGGGCTCAGGCCTCCTGGCTGCGCCACTGTGCTTTAGCAAGTTTTATTCTAAAATTAAAAATTACAATTAAAAAGTTTAAAAACACTACTTAAATATCTCTTTTTTTTGTTGGACACACACATTTAACATTTTACTTTTAAAGACATCATATTTACAAATAATTTAAAAAAAAATGTTTAAAAATATAACCAAAACACAAAATAAGTACATACCCTGAAGTTTTTTTGTTTATTTCTGATAAATTAATCAGTTTCGTTTAAAGAAACGTTATTATTATTATATTTTATTTTACTAAAAGATAATTTTTCCATTTTTTTGAGACCCTCTTCTATTAATGCATGAAATATTAAACGTATATACATTTTTTTACATAAATTTATTCTTATATCGTAATACCTCTGACATATTTTTAATTTTAAGAGATACTCGAGAAAAAAATAATATTGATTAAGCATCGATCTACACTGTACATTGATTTAGTATTCAATAAATTAGCAGTTGGAACATATGCGACGTTGTCAAGTTGCAACTTATGAAAATGTTTATAAGTATTTGTCTATACCAAGCCTTCATGGGTACAGTCTCGGACAAAAATTATAGCTCATTTCACTACGAGCCCGTCTACTCTTGCCGTGCATATAATCCAAAACTTTTTGACAATATTGTAGCAGGACAACTACCTTGGTTTCATTAGAGTTATACGGAAAAAATAGACAAGATGGTTAATTTTATTTTAAATATGAGAGGAAACCGATCCTAATTGGATATCCATATACATACATCATTAAAAACAAAAAGGCGCAAACCAGTATTTTAGTAGAAAAACGTATATTCATTAAATGTTATTGTATAAAATTTGTTTTCACAAATGTAACTTTAAAGTACATTATTAAGTCTAGAAATTTTTATTTAGTAGAATCACCCTAAATATCGGAAAATGCTGTACCAAATGAGCTACAGTAAGTATGTCCGTGAGGAAAAATCAGAGATCGCTTAAACGAGGTACTTCTTGTCTCTCTTCCCCTTTTCTTCTTAGATTTTGTCAAGGCGTTGCAGTTGGGGATCGCGACTTAGAAATGTGTTTTCTTTGCAATAAAATTACGCGAGTCCTATCGTTGTTATTTAGAATTTTTTTTAAGCACAAAAAAATTGGATATTTTGCTTTTCTTTGAAAACCCTGTATTTTGAAAACCACCTAATTAAAACGGTTTAATGCAAGTACGTACATAAACTGGGTCAAATCCCCTTTCCTTTTAACGTTTCAGGAGTGAATTCACCCTGGTTGCCAATAGGGGTTGCTGCATATGACTAAAAAGTTTCATCCTCAAAAAAAACGTATTGGCTACCAGCGTTTCTTGAAAAAATATGAAAAGTACTCAAAAAGGACCTTGGCACGTTTTTGTTTAGCCACCCTGTATTTTTTAAAGCCTTTATTTCATGTATTTTTTACACAAATCATTTATTTTTGATTAACAGTGACTTTATTAGCACACTATTAAGGAAAAACAGTCCGGCATTACCCACTTATAACTAAATTTTCCGAAAAGTGCAGATTTGTTACTCTTTTATGTTGCCCATAAGCCAAAGTTTTAAATGAAACTTTTACGGCTTTCCAGAAAAATCCTTTTATAAGAGATTTCGTTGTAAAACTCATTATTTGCCATTTGCTTGTGGTCAACGAACATGTTTAGCTGCTCCTTTTGGATTTTCTTGGAAATGATATAAAAAAGTTATAAAAAAGACAATATCACGTTTGTTGTTATAAAAAGGTTTTTTTAGATCCTTTAAGCACTCTGTAAAGCATGTTTTCCTACTCACTTTAATTTTGCCGAAATAGTAAATTTCTACGCTCATAAAAATACTCATAAAAAACTTAATTAGAACACTGGTTGGATTTAATTTTGTCGTAATTTAATTACGCTTTAATATAATTGTGTTATTGTTGTACCGGGCAATTCTTAAGCGTGCTTAAGCTCGCTTTAAAGTATCGTTTTTTTCTGATAATAGTAGGGTTGGGCGAATATTTCGTACTTTCGAACTATTCGTACCGAATCGAATATTATTATTTGATTCGAAATCGAATCGATTAATTCATGTTTTCAAATTATTCGAAAGTTACCGAATAATTCAAAAAATTTGGAAGAATTCGAACGAACTACTCTTAAAATTCTTTAAACAAAAACAAAAAAAAACACGTCGGTATAAATATACAGAAAAATTTAATTTTATATTTGATGGAATTGGCGCATAAGTTTCAAGAAACTGGATATGTCTTTAAGCGGATCAATATTTTAAGCGGTTTCGTGCACAAAGTTTTGAAAAAGAATAATGTATTTGTATATAAAAAAATAATTTTACATAAACTCGATAGATTGCGATAGAAAAATTTTGCGAATCAGTGTATAACAAGTAAAGACTCTCATTTAATCAAAAATATCTGCTTAACTCATGAATCAGCTTTCTTCTTAAATTGGTTAGTTAACAGACACAACTGCAGATATTGAAATAATGAGAATCCGCACCTATTTCCAGAGGAGCCATACGCCATTCCAGCAAAGATCAACGTTTGGGCAGGTATAAACGGAAAAGAAATTATCAGGCCATTTCTTCCAGAAAACTCAAGTAGCCAATAAAATAAATAAATATATATATATATATATATATATATATATATATATATATATATATATATATATATATATATATATATATATATATATATATATATATTTCATTTATTGGGGTATCAGTTCTAGAGGGTTTTTCGATTTTTTTTTCTTCCTTAGGGCTACAATAATAAAAATGCAATTAGTGAATTGAGCTTGTTTATATTGAGAAAAAAAATTGTAAAATTTTTCAACTAAGAAAAATTATCCCTTTAACAATTTAAAAAAATATATATAACAATGTATTAGTAACAATCTACTTACTGCTACCTGCATTTAAGTGGAAAATATCTTTATTATGTGAAAAACAGTTGGCATTTTTGTGTAATATATTTATTATTTGCAACATATTTTTTTAATGGCTGAAAAAGAATTTTATTTTCACAAGATGTGTGTTGGTTTTAAGGTAGTAACTTTGATATAATGGCGTTAAAAGAAATAAGAAATGCTGTGTTTTTTATATTAATCCGTTGCTGAAAATCACAACATTTCAGTTCAAGTTAACATAGGTTTAGTTAAACCACATCTGGTAAGTGATATTTACAAAAACCTTGGATAGGCGTTAAGAAACTCAAAAGTAGTAAAGCTAAGTGGGATACATAATTACCAAAATGTCTTACATAAAAAAGAGGCAAAGATAATCAAAAAACAAAACCACATATGTACCAAAACATCCCTGACTGCATGTTTGCAAGTATTGAAGATAACTACTATTACTAAATTCAAAGAAAAAGAGGAAAAATTACCTAATGTAAAAAATTATAAAATTATATTACTAATAAGGGTACTTTTGTGGAAATTCTTTGGTAATTTACGTACTTCCAATTCACTCCATTACCAGTGGACTGACCCAGGAATTGAACCTAGGCAACTATGGATACTGGCAGATAGCCTGTCACATGCGATCCGTCAACCATATATCCAAGCTGATATTTATGTGTATAAGTGGATGTTGAAAAAAAGAAGAAATTGAGATTTTTTGTTCTTTGGTTTGCCTCCATGAAAGATTATTAATAGTAAGTCCTAAAAAGGGGTTAAATTTCTGTTATTTTGGCTGGTTTGAGTGTTTCCAAAGTTAAGATATTGGAATAAATTACACTTAATTTCAGCCATTTCTCAAAAACATTCTCTTATTATATCAATATATTTATATATATATATATATATATATATATATATATATATATATATATATATATATATATATATATATATATATATATATATATATATATATATATATATATATATATATATATATATATATATATATATATATATATATATATATATATATATATACGGGTGTAAAAGTATGATGTACTCATCGTTTTAATGGGCGATAGTAGAGCTCAAAACAAGTCAAAAAGTTCATACACATTTGTGTCAAAACTTGACAGATTTTTGTCTAAACGATATCAAAGATACAAACTTTGGTGTAATTATTCTGAAACGCTTAACAATTTGCAACTTTCATCTTAATCGCTTATCGGTGAATTAATTTCCTAATAAAATAAACTAAGTTTTAAAGGTTTCAGTTTACAAATAAAAAAAAACAATAATAATATTTCTCCCAGTAAAAAATTAAAAAAACAATTGTCAACAGTGCTACCGCAGCGTGGAGTTCGTAGTCAGTCGTGCATTGCCGCGTCGCGTATTGCTGTACTCGCCACGGATTTAAGTACGTTTGTTTATTTCGGCGTTAAAGTTAAAAATCATGTTTTCAAACCGGGAATATGCCGATATGCTTTTAATTTACGGTGAAGCACACCAAAATGCTAATTTAGCTGCTCAAATTGAAGATTTCCCACAACGAATACATCCATTTCGAACAACCATAGTACAAGTGTACCAAAGAGTTTGAAACAGGATGTGTGCAACCGAGAAATATAAATAAAGGACCTGGGAGGCACATAACTGTGGAACAAGGAAAGAATTTTGGAAATTGCGGAAGAAAATCCTGTTAGTACGAGGTCATTAGGCCGCGAAGTAAACATATCACACTCCATAATTCACAGGACCTTACGGGAAAATCTTTTTTATCCTTATCACCATCAACGTGTGCAGGCTTTACTACCCGAAGATTTTTCACGCAGATTAGCATTTTGCCAATGGTTTTTGCAAAAAAACAATGAAAATCACCAGTTTCTTATTTATACATTTAGTTACGATGAATGTACTTTTACCAGAGATGGGATATTAAACTTCCATAATACACATACTTGGTCACAAGAAAACCCCCATACCATTCACGGGCCATTTTCAACAACGATTTAAAATAAACATTTGGGCAGGTATTCTGGGTGATAATGTAATTGGTCCTTTTGAGTTACCTCCAAATCTTACAAGGCCAGCGTATTTAAATTTTTTGTCACAAAACTTACCTCAGCTTTTGGAAGACACCCTGGAGGACTTGCCCTTCCAACAAGGGTAAATTTATGGTTTCTTCATGATGGGGCACCACCTCTATTTTTGGAGAGTCGTTGAACATTTAAACACCATTATCCAAATCGTTGGATTGGCAGAAATGCTCAGAACCAAGAAAATGGCCCGCGAGATCTCCAGACTTAAATCCGTTAGATTTTTGGTATTGGGGTGATCTTAAACAACTTGTTTACAGGGATGGTGAAATTCAAACTGAAGCTCAACTTCGTGATCAAATTTTTAATCGGCCAATTAATTAGGCACAGAAGGCGAGTGTTAGGCTGGTTACAGGACGACATTTTGAGCAACTTATCTAAATAATGTAACTGGTTTTTTATAATTAGAGACTTTCTATTCTTTAAGCAAAATAAAAAAGTGCTATTTTAAAACATTATAATTTGTGTTCTTAAAATGGATATTTAGCCCCATTCTTTTGGTAAAAGTACGACTATTTTTAATTACAAATAAAAACCAAACAATAATAATTTATTTGTTTTTACTTAAATTTAATTTAATTAAATATCAAAATAAATTGCAAAAAGTAATTTTTATTATTTGTATGTAAATGAACATCTTCTTAAAAAAGTGTAAACATGCAAATTGTCGCAAAAAAAAACGTTCGAAGCTCCGAGTCACTTCGACGAAACGGGTGCGGTGTTGCCAATTTTTAAACTTTAAGGCCATATTTTGGCGTCTTTTTTGACCTATATGTTCTGGGCTTTTCAACTTGTTTTGAGCTCCGCTATCGTCGATTAAAATCGTGAGCATCATACTTTTTACACCCTGTATATATATATATATATATATATATATATATATATATATATATATATATATATATATATATATATATATATATATATATATAATAACAAAAAGGTAGACATTCTTTGGGCATAGAGGCTCCTTAATAAATGAAAGAGAAATATCCTGGTAGGTATGATTACTAAGGTTGGTTGTTTTAAAATTACGAGGCCTCCAAATATGGATAACCCCGGGTCCAGCCAATCCGATTACACGTGTTTCCCTTGTTGGGGATGGTCACACCGAATGTAGGCCGTAGACACCCTGGAAAGTAAAGCAGTTACCTTTTGAACATCTGTAACATAATACAGCTGAACGTTACTTTTGCACTCTAGTGAAATTCTGTCTTTGAGTTCATAAATATTTGCAGGTGAAGTTCTATACACTTTAGTTTTTAAAGAACCCCGTGCCGATAATTTGCATTTTCATCAAAATAAAGCTCCATCTCACTATGAATAGTTTGCAGGCAAATGGATTAGCAGACGAAGTGCAATGGAATGACCCGCACGGTCTACAGACTTAGCTCATCTAAATTTTTTTCTCTGGAGTTCTTTAAAAACTAAAGTGTATAGAACTACACCTGCAAATATTTAAGAACTTAAAGACAGAATTTCACTAGAGTGCAAAAGTATTACCAGCCACACTTCGAGAGGAATTTCAAAACAGGCTTTATTATTTTCTTGCAAATAACGGATAGTTCAGTCATCCAAGGTTCAGAAGCGGTATTTCTAGAAAAAAAATGTAGAAGTTTTTTTCTTATCGGTTCTTTATGTTTTTTAGTCTGCTGAATCCGAATGTGAGGTTTGCCACCTCGCCAGGTATGAGCTTCACAACGAAATTGCAAAAAACCTCATATTTTCGACACTTTTTTTAGTTTTTTTAAATATAACTTAAAAATAAGCGTTTTTTTTTTGCTAATAACTATGATACACTAAATTAAAGAATATAAAATTTCCTATAAATAAGTGTAATAACTCCAAAGTCTGGAACAATCCATAACGTCGTTAGATGGTGTTGAAAAAAATGCATTTCTTGACTATTAGCTAAAAAGATAAAAACTTTTTAAAATCCCGGGGGGGGTTTGCCCTACCATTAATTTGTAAACCTCCTCAATTATTTTATGACCCCCAGGTATGTCCTGGATACAGATAAGGAATTAAAAACGTGATTGAGGTCCAGGGGAAAAAAGGGGGCCTTTTTTTTTAAAAGGGGGGAAAAGGGGTTTTAAAAAAAAAAAAACATCACGGCAAATTTTTTTTAGAAAAAAAAAAAAGCAAGAACACCATTTTTTTTTTTTTCATTCGCCCCCCCTTTTATCTGCAGAATTATCACCTAAAACAACAAAAATTTTGGGTTTTTTAAAAAAACCCCATAAAAAAAGTAATCCGTTCATTTTTTTTGGGGGAAAAAAAAATTTGGGAAATTTTTTGCACAAAAAAATTTTAATTTTTTAAAAAAAAAGAAAAAACCCCCTTTCCTTTTCAAAACCAGGACCTTTCCCAAAAAGATCCGTTTAGAAGGACCAGGTTTTTATATCCGCAACGACGTAATGTTTTCTTTTTAGTCCTTTCTGGCCATTGGACTGCTGAGCCATGAAGGGGGGGGCCTGGTCTACCCACTAAAAAAAATATAATTATGAAATTTTGATCTGTGAAAAAATAATTCCCAATTTACAGCAAAATACAGATTAAAAAAAATTACTTGTTATAGTTTTTAATTTTAATTTTTATCTTTGCGGGTGAAATGTCTTCTTTTTTTACCCCCTTAGCAGTATTTTTTTTTGGGAAAACCCCTTTTTTCCCCAAAAATTCCCCAAAAATTTCCCAAAAAAAATTTTAAAAACCCTTTTGCATCCGCAATGGCCCTTGAAAAACCCCCTTTTTCGGGGAGGAAATTTAGTTTTTGAAGTTTCTTTGGAATTTTGGATTTAAAAGGGGGGGGAATCAAGTTCCCAATCTTTCCATTCTCACTGCCTGGGGGGTTAAATTTTTTTTCCCGTAAAAGCAGTACTTGGAAATCCCTGTAACTGTGTTGCTGGGCTGCAGCCCCCTAATGAAGGGTTTTTTTGTACCGGCAAACCCCTTTTTAATTATTAATTGAAGTGTTGCATGGTCTCCGCCATACAAGGCCACTGGAATTTTTCCCTTTTTCCCAAAATTTTTTTCTCCCCCACAGATAAAAAAGTCATAATTATATTTTTTTCAGTGGAGAGACCAGCGCATATTCCCCCTTTTAAAAAATCAATCCACGACCCCCAAAAAAAAAAAATAAATTACGTCGTTAATATTTTTTTAAACGAATTTTTTTGAACGCAATCCTTTTTCTTTTATATTTCTTTTTTTTTTTCTTATTTTTCCCTTTTTTTTTAATAATATTTTTAAAAAACCAAAGACATACTTTAAAATTTTTTCCCTAAAAAAAGTTAATTTTTAAAAATTTTCCAAACTCCCCCTTTTTTGGAAAATTTTCAAATAAAAAGGGGGCCAAAAAAAAATTAAAATTTAAAAAATGTTTTTTTTTTTTTGTGTAAATAAAAAATTGCTTTAAATATGTTTTCTTTTTTTTAAAAACCCTTTTTACCCTTAAATTAAAAAAAAAATACCATTTCTTTTTTCTAGAAAAAGGGGGGTTGACCTATGGGCCCCCCCAAACACGTATTCCCAATTCCTTATCTGTAACAGAACATAAGATAATTAAAAAATTAAAAAGTTTAAAATTTGGTAGGGCCCCCCAAAGGGGGTTAGAATAATGTTTTTTTTTTTTTAATGAAAACCCAAAAAAAAGCATTTTTTTTCAACACCATCTAACGGTTTTTTTTTCCAGATTTTTGATTTAAAAAATTATTTGTAAAATTTTCTCCAAAAATTTAAATGTATTATAGTTATAAAAAAGGGGGTTTTTTTTGAATTTTATTTAAAAAAAAAATAAAAAACCCCGGGAAAAAAAGGGGGGGGCCTTTTTCTTTTGGCTAAAATTTTGTCGGGGGGCCCAAACCCCAAAAAAAGAACCCCAAAAAACCTAAAAACCGGGGGGAAAAACTTCTACTTTTTTCCCAAAAAAACCCTTTGGGGTTACGGGAAATTTTTAGCTTTTCGAAAAAGTTATTTTTTTAAAAAATGCGAAAAATGATATTTTTCCCCCCACGCGACTCCCCTTGGCAGCCCAAACCCAAAATTGGGGAAAAAAGTAAAAACCCTTTTGCAACCCCTTTTGGAAAAAAAATTTTTTTTCCCCGGCGTCAGTTTCCCCCCAAAATTAAACCCCTTATTTTTTTAAAATTTTTTAATCTGAGAAAACTACTAAAAAAATATTTATAAATGGGAATTATTTGTTGATAACATTTACAAAAAAAGAACAGTTATTAGCATATTGAAAAATTAATTGAAAAACCTTTTTATTTGGCGGGTGGCTTAGGGGAAGCGCTTATTGTACGGCTTGATGGGAAAAATTAGCTCAGGGGGGTTGTTCATGGTTTTTTATTCGACTTTCCCCCTTTTTTTCTGTTTTGGGGGTTCCCAATGTAGCTCTCAGCTCAGCCATTTCCACCCCCCAAGTTTTTTGACATTGGTAATTCCTTCCCCAAAAATTTTCCGCTAACATCCCCCGCAGAGGATCGACAAAAATTACCCCCAAATTAAAATTTTTTCTTTTTTTTTTAAATTTTTTAGGTATGCAGCAATTTAAAAAGGGGCTTTTTTACCTATTAAATTTTTTTTCCCCACACTTTGGGTCCCCCCCTTTTTTTCCTTGTTTATACTGGAAAAAAACGTCTTTTGGGGTATGGGGTTTTCCCGGAAAATTTTCATATTTGGGAAAAAATTTAAATAAAGTCCGTTATTTTTTTTTTTTGGACACTACAAAAATTCGGGGTTATTTTTCTGGGGGAAATTTTTACCACTATCAAATTTTCATTATCCTGTATGTCATCAATCATTATTTTTTTTTTATCTCCCCCCACAAGCCCCGGGGTAACCCCCAAAAAATTTTAGCAACTTTTTTTTTGAAGGTAAATATTATCAGGTGCTTCTTTCATGAATTTTTTAAAATTCTTTTTTGAAAAAAATTTTTTTTTTTTTTGGGCCCGGGGATCCCCCGTTTTGGTTTTTAAAATGGGTGATGTTAGCTTAAAAAAGAACTTAAATCAAGGTTCCTTTTCACTTTGGGGACACATTTTAACCCAAAAAGTACTTACCCCCCTTTAAAATATTAGGTTTTATGTTTTTTTTAAATCCCAAAATAGGCCAAGAACACTTCTTCTTTAATACTTTTGCCCCCTTTCCCCGGAGCACCAGTTTTTCAAAATGACTATATTTTTTCTCATTTTTTTTACGAGATTTTGCTGGTAATAAATTCAAATTTTTGGGGTTTTTTCTCCCCCCGGGATAGAATCTGGTAGCTCCTCATCGGAACTACTCGTTTTAAATAATTATTTTTGTCGGTTTTTTTTTAAAATTAAAAAAAAAGATTATACCCCTTTTTCAAAAAAATGCTTGTTTGTATTAAAATTTAAATTTGTGCAATTGCTTTTTTAGGGGGAAACAAAAAAAAAATCTGACATGTTTTAAAATCACCAAGATTACACTTGTCATAATCATTTATTATTTTTATGGGGGAAAAATTTAAAAAAAATTTTTTTTTTGTTTTTAGTTGAAATAAAAAATTACGAAGTAACAAAAAAAAAAGAAATCTAAAACTTGCAATGGGTTCGTATATTATGAAAAAACCAAAAACTAAAATACATTAAATCTTGCTTCCCCGTAAGATTTTAGAGTAGTTTTACTTTTCCGGGCCGGTGCGAAAAAAAACACCCCTAGGAAAAAAAATTTTTGAATTTTTTAAAATCTTTTTAAAAAAACCCCTTTCTTTCTTTGCTTTAAAGTCCCCCCCTTTTTTAATTTTTTTTGGTACGGTTTGATAGCAAATTGTATGTCGTTTGCAATAATATTTCACAAATGGCGGTTGCCATTTAATTCAAAGTGAGGTTCTGGAGGTGAGGAGGTAATTGATAAAACTTAATCAAATATAAATTTTTGCCCCTTTTATCTAAATAGACGGGGTTTTTTTTTATTTTTTTTTTTTTTGAAAATATTTAGGATGGTCGTCTGACTAATAAAAAAAAACTGAAAATATTTTTTTAAAAACCCCCAATTTGTAAAGGGGGGGTTTAAAACACTTTTAAAAAATTTCTTAATATTTTTAAAAATGATACATTTAAAGTTAGCTTAATTTTATTTTTGTTAAACTAGTTTTTTTTTGAAGAGAAGTTTTAAAATTTTTATGATTTTTCTTTGTCTTTTTTTGCCGTCAATTTTCAGATATTAAATTTTTGTAGTTGAACAGGTTGTACTCGGTAATTCTTTTCAGTTCAATTTTTTTGGGTTTTCAAAAATTTTTTTTTCTCTTTATTATAATTAAAGTTGGTATTTTTTCTGTTAAAAAGTGTGCTATAAAGAAAATAAAAAAAAGAAAAAAAAACCCAAAATCTAGTTGAATAAACACCCCAAAAATTTTTAAATTTAAAATTTTTCTAGAAAAAATTAAATATAAAAAAAAAACCCAAAAAAACCCATATACTATTATTTTCTATTTTTATCGTTTTTAAAAAACTTTGGAAAAAATTTATTTACAAATTTAAATTTTTAAAAAATTGTGTATTTTGGGTTGTAAAACTTTAGTTTATGAAACAAAGTTTATTTTTGGTTTAAGGGATAAAATTTTGGAAAAAAAAAATTTTTTCCTTTTTAAAAATTTTTTTTTTGATCCTTCCCTTGTTAAAAAATTTCTTTATATTTAAAATGAAATTCCTATTTTCCCCCTTTTTAAAAAATTTCGGGACAATCAAAAAAAAATTACTGTCACAACAAAAAGAAGAAAAAGATTTTTTTTTTATCAAAAAAAAATGTAATGAGTAAAAGGAAAAAAATTTAAAAATTTTTTTTTTTTTTAAAAGTTTTGGGGGGCTTTTTCCTTTTTTTATATAATAAATTTTTCGATAAAAAATAAATAAAAAATTATTTTCCCCTTTTTTTATAATTTTATATAAAATACACAATGTTTTCATATCAAACCTATATCTATATAAAATAAAAATAAAAAAAAATTATAAGGTAAAATACATTAGCAACTTGTTGGAGTATAAAAAAAAAAGTAAATAAACAAAAAATATTTCTAAAATAAAAACCTATCGGCAACGAACGTTATGAATCTATGAATCCCTAACATTTTCCCCCAGTACATGTGTAGATGGTAAATAGCAAACCCTCTCATAGAAAAAAGGGTGAACATTTTTTTTAGTACAAGGGAAAAAATAAAAAACAGGACCCTAAAGCGTACATGTTTTTTGGGGTTTGGGGGTGGATTCAAAATTTCAATAATTGAAAACCCCCCTTTTAGGTTTTCCCATTTATCTTTTCTTCCCCAAAAATTTTTAAAAATTGTTTTTTTCGTTATCTCAACAAGTTTCCAAGTTTAAAAAAACTTGTTTAAATGACCGTTAAAAATTTTTGTTTTTAATTTTTTTTCAATTGTTTAAAATGTATAAATTCAATTTTAAGGTTTTCATACTGAATACATTTT
>JAHBCN010003049.1:0-80548 GCA_019359885.1 Listronotus oregonensis | reverse complement strand
ACTGCTTAAATCATTTATGTCTCGTTTTATAATTAGGGGTCCAACAGTTGTTAAAAGTTGTGTTATTTCTGGCAACTTCACCTTTCACTTGCGCCCATATAAGTTTTATGGGGTTGTGTTCACAGTGATAAGGTGGCATTTCATCAATTACGAAATTTGTATACCTATCTTTATTTATCGCCACCTTTATTTTTACTAGTTACTCTCGCTTAACACTATCTTAAGGAAATTTAATGTTTTTCTGCATTAACCAGAGTTAAATATCTTTGTTGAGCCAGATTAAAATTCAACTCGTATAAAGGCCTTCATTAAAAGCCTGGCGAGCAGTTGTGATATTCCCATTTTGCCAAAATTTCTTTAGCATATACCCCTTATTTATCCAGGTCTCATCTAGATAATGTATTGCTTTTCCTTCAAAACGAGCTCGTTTTATCTTTCTCAAATAATCTCTTCTCCATTGGACAATCTCTCCACTTTCTATTACCAAAGATTTTTCTTTGGAACTTCTTGCCCTGGAAATTCAAACCCTTTAAAATTCTCCATAGTTTTACCCTACTGCACTTCCGGATGATTTCCGACAGCTCAAAAAATACTATCCACAGACGGGATTTTTTTCCATAAATAAACCATGTACAATACATCTAATTGCTTGCTTTGTGTCATCTGTTATCTGAAGTTCTTTTTTGCCTGGTCGCTTTTTTGGTGACACTATACCTCCCTCTTTTTCTTGTTTTAGAATTCTGTAAACTGTCGCTTTTCCAACTCCGGTCATTAAAGCACATTTTTTAACTTTATCTTCCACACTTAAATCATAGTTTTGCTCGTTTGTTATATAATCGAATACGTTTTTAACAATACGCTTTTAGTTTAATGTTAAATGGCCGAGGTGTGCATGTGTTGTTGAACAAGCCATTTTGGTAACTGTAACACTGTAACAATAATAAGAACTACGCAATTGCACATTTAGAAAGATTATTAGTTTGCCAAATAAGGACTATCACAGGTAGACAGTAATCAAACCTAATTCGTCTGCCAAATAATGGCCGTCGGTACGTCATTAGGAAGGAAGATTGAATTAGGCCTAACAACTTTCTGTAATATACTTTTTATTCAAATATTTATTTTAGTTATGGAATGATCAGTTTTTAATATTTACATTATTTTGTGTTGTTCTCAACAAATATAAAAACAGAATACTAAACCGTGCTATCGTATACAAAAAATAAGTAAAGTAAATAATAAAAATATTAGGATAGAAAATCGGTATAATTTTAGTTGACACAACACAAAAAATCGGAATACTTTTAATAATTATAAACCTTATTTGCAATTAAGGATAAATATATCTATATGTATAAATATATAAAGATACATATATATACCTGCGCGCCTATGGTTTACGATTCTTAAACCGTAAAATTTTATTACTATCGCTTGCAACGAAACAGAGTCTAGATGTACAAAAAAATTTTTTCCAAAAAGTTTATGTGGTAATATTTCATTTAATATTTTTTTTTTCAAAAAAACTTGTTTTTTAAAATTGATATGAATACTTACTATAAGCAGTAGATATAGTTATTGTTACGGAACTAATTTGACTGTACTAGACATATATACCCTTAAAAGATAATGCAGTAGTATAAACAACGACAAAATGCCTATCGACAAAATTAAAATTTTATTATCTTTTTTATTCAATGACATACTTAAAGTTGCATTATTTGAGGCATTCCGCTTGAAATGCAAGGTTACAATAACACAAAGAATATAAAAGTTATTGAACACAGTAACATGATAAAAAATGCATGTCAGAGTTCAAAAACTAAGAAGAATAAGAAATTATGACACGTATTTTTCAAGAGATATTTAAATAATTTCTTGAATTATTATTGAAGTTTTGCATTTAAGAATGTATTTTGTTGAAAGGGAGTAATTAGAAAAATAATGAATAAAATTCGGGTAGTAATTTCATTTTTTTTACGACTGTTTTTCTTAATAACTGTTATAAGTGTAAAAAGGCAAGTATACTGCTTGCTTAACAAGCACATTTTTTTATCTCCAAATATTTAAGTGTTTATAAACTAAAATAATTATTTTGTAATTAAAATTAAATCATAAGGGAAAAATAACAAGTAAGTATTCGCATGAACCAATAAATATAACTTAATGAAAACAAAAAAATATTTTTGGTAAACGTAGTGAGTTCCATTTTGGTGATTTTATATATAGTCCAGAAAACGAACCATTTTGCCTGTATACCAATTTTTTCAAAATGCATAGACTGACTTAGAATTTTGACAGTAGGTAGAGAATAGTCCAAGGATCAAAATCTATATCATGCCGAATTGCGCGTTTACTTTGGGGGTGGTTGCCAAACCATCTCGGGGGTGGAATTTTTTTCTTTATTTTGACCACAGGAATCAATAAAAAAAATGGTTTCTAAGCAAAAAATGTTCTATGCGTTCTTTTTGTAAAATGCATACCTTTCGAGTTATTCTCGATCGAAAGTCGAAGTTTTTCGTCGATAAAATCAACGTTTTTAATCGGTTTTTTGCAAATAACTCGATAAGTATGCATTTTATCAAAAAACTGTTAATAACAAAATTGTAGCTTTAAAAAAATAGATAAAATGTTTTTTTTTGTAATTGCTGTGGAACCAATACAAACCAAGTTGTGATTTGTTAAAGGTTAGCTGTTATTCATCAAACACAAAATTTTAGATTTTCAAAGGGAAATAACGCAAAATCTACGTATTTTTCGAGGAAAACTAATAACAACTTTTTTAAAGCACTTGCTTAGACCTTTAAAAAAAACAGATATGTATCATAAAAGTTAAGTGAGTTATGATTAAAATAAGGTTGGACCAAAATTTTTTGAGTGCAAAAATCTTCGAAAACAAACCCCAATTAAAATGAGTCGTAGCTCACTAAGCAAAAAATCATCCGAACTACGTTTCATTTATGTTTTCTTGTTCCTTTGTTACGTTAATCATCTTGAAACAATAACAGCGCCTTGAACCTAATAGTTTTGTTATATTTCCTTCAACTTAACAAAATCGTAGTTACGTTAAAAATACAACGTTTTGGTTTCGAAACTTACACGGCCTCGTTACGGATTTTGCATTGGTTGGGCCTAACACATATTCTGAAACATCCACGTTATATGACTTACGTTGTAAAGAGGTTTTTCTAAGGATTTAAATAGGTGGTTCTGTTATGTTGATTATATAACATTAAAAGATCTTTTGGATTCCTAATGTGTGGTGTATGGTAATAATACAGAATGTTTAATTAAGTATGGTCGTAAATCGTATTTTGTTAACCATGTACAGCAACATATGGATGGTACAGCTTTAAAATAAAAATTAGTAAAATACTTTATCACTAGGAGGCGCACGATACTAAGTATATTAAAAAGGGCAAACTTTTTTAATATTAAAGTAATTAATTACGGATCTGATTAAAATTACTAAACGATTTTTCACGCCTTTTCTCATGTACTATTTTCTGTTAAACATCTAGAGTGGGCGAAAATTTACTTATACGCAAAAAAGCACTAACAAAGTGAAACATATTTTTTAAATCGTAGGCTGGTCAAGTAAAAAAGATTTGATTAAATATCCTTCGTGTTTGAGTTTTCTAAAGCTAAAACTGTGAAGTACCCTATCGATTATTAAAACCTCAAGAAATTAATTAATTAACAATATAAAAAAATTGTTTACCCTAAAGTTTTAGCATTTTTGTGTATAAAAGTAAATGTTGCGTCCAATCTGCTATTAAAAATGCCACTGAAAAAATATGGATGTAAAAAATTGTGATAAATCGCCTGTTATTTTTGATAATGATTCCACCCCAAAAGAGTACAATAGTTTCCAAGATAAAACCAGTGACAAGTAACTATCCCTAATAAAAAAAACTAATATAAACTATAGGAAAAAATTTATTCATAAAAATATCTCTCCTTTCATATTTCCCAAATTTTTGTACAGACTATTTAATATGGAAAACTTATTTTCTAAATCCAAATAAAGTGTAACAGTTCATATAAAAACATGTTTATGTGATAATGTTTATCTTTCTTAATTTACTTTATAAAAAGTCTTAAATATTTTGTGATGTGTAAATATGAGTAATATTAAAAAAGTAAAAAGGTCTAAAGTTAGGTATAAAAATGGCCTACATAATTTATAAATGCTTATTAAAAAACAACCGTATGTACATGTATTTTTAATATCCATGTTCTGTTCTATTTTTTCCTTCTAGTTGCACCTGGAAAAAAAAACTTTGTAAATTATTTGCCCCAAAACTTCTGGTTACTAACATAATTGCTTCATTAATTAAAAAGATAATTTTATATCACAAGTTTGGCAAAAAAAACTGTATTGGCAGATAGTATCATAGATACTTTATTTCCGCATTATAAAGGATAAAAACCTTGTTTTGGCTTTAACTACAATTTTTTTAAATATAGTAGCTACTCGATTAGCCATTACTAAATGGTAGAGTAAACTACTGATAAACCACCCAATTTAAAAAAAAACATTTAGACACTTTGTGCTATATAATTATTTTGCTTTTATTTGATAAACAATCCAATTAAAAATTCAATTTATCCCGTAAGAAAACTTTTACTTACAGTTATACTAGTTACGTTACTTGAGCATGTTAAACCTATGCCTCTCTTTTTAACTGCCAATCCACTTTTTGATTAGTTGTCATTTGAAAACATAATGTGCTGCATCTAAAATTTATTTAAAAATTAATTTTCTAATAATTTTATTATTATTATTATTATTACTATTATTTATGTGTCAAGTGTCTAATATCAGAGCCTCTAAAAAGTACAAAATAAAATACTTCACAGTGAATACTTTAAGTTACAACTTTGATCAAATTATTTAACCGAAGTATTTCATTTATTTAAAATACCCAATTTTTGCTATATAAGTCCCCTAAAAAGTTTTTTCTGACCGATCGGAAAATACCCATTTTCTGGTAAACATTTTTGCCAGAAAGTAACTTTTTTTCAGGCTAGACCAGAAAGTAGTTATTAAGGACCGGAAATTTTTTTTTGCCAGGCTCATATGTCACTAAACCCATTTGTTACTTTGCAGATCCATAAAATAAAAGCTGCTATTTGGAGCATAGCCCTTTTTATGCATGGTTGTTACGGAAACGGACAACTTCAGGGGATTTTTTTTATCTTTGGGCAGTCCACGAAGGCTTAGCCTAAGTACTACCGTACTGTGGGTGTCTTAAATTATTCTTATTGTTATAATAAGTATCAAATCCATGTCAAGCAGATAAATAGACCTGTTGTCGATTATTAAAATATTATTATTGTTTATTTTTAAATAGTTTCGGTCGAAAAAAACATTGTACATTACATGACCGAAAAACAAGTGTTTTGCAGGTCTGGCCAAACTTTCAGGAGTCCCCTACGGCCAATTACGGCACGCCCTACAAACCGCTTGACTGGACCTGCAAAAACAATACTTTTCAGTCTTATAAATGGCTAATATGTAAGGTATAAAGCAACCAAATTTTAATCTATACTTTCTTTAATTTATATGTATCTAGGGAATGGTAGGTACCTCACCAAACTAAATCCGGACTTATTACCCCAATATTTATCTTAAGGAAACGGCTAATGCTGGATTTTCTAGACTTATGGCTTAAAAACCTTACCTTCAAAATCTGGATTTTTGGTCAGTTTATCTATATACCTACATACATACATACATAAAAACTGAAGTGTAATAGAAAATAGTGTAATATACTTACTTTCCGATCCATATTTTCCTTTAATATCACGAGAAAAAACTTTAAATTTACAACACAAAACACAATTGTTTTTAAAATAAAGTAAGGTTAAGTACTAAAGCGAAGCTAATCTTTCTTGCTAAACCTGGCGTCGTTGTCAAAAAATGTAACAAT
This sequence comes from Listronotus oregonensis, assembly GCA_019359885.1. NCBI lineage: Eukaryota > Metazoa > Arthropoda > Insecta > Coleoptera > Curculionidae > Listronotus > Listronotus oregonensis. The sequence continues at coordinate 74,612 of JAHBCN010003049.1, read as the reverse complement.
CTCTGTGCGGGGTACATTTAAGCAAACGAGGTCGATATGTTAACTGTGTTTACATTTCCACGAGGAAATGTAATAGACGCAGTAAACGTAACGATTCTGCATTAAATAATATCTTTATTATATCGTTAAACCAATAACATTTTATGTTTTAACAAATTATAATCGTATCTGATACGTATATTAACAGATGTATCGAACTTGTATTTAAAAGACCATTCTATACATGGCAACATTTTAACGTTAATATAAAAGTACATAAAAATTACGTCAGTAAGGTGTTTGTTCTATACCGTATTAAAAATATTCACAAGGGCATGTTACAGAAACGAAAATTATCAGTAACAATTCAAGAAAACGGAACAGATAGAATAAAATAACTTATAAAATTAAACGTTATTACAGGTACTTTTGAATAACGTTACAAAACGTGCTCAAGATGTTCTTTGCTTAGTGGAAGCCCTTTTTCAATTCTCTTTATCTATGTATTATAAATACGTACATTCTAAAATTTTAACCGATTTAAATTGCTTAATTTTAAAAAAGAAAGGCGCTGCAAGTGAAAATAAAATTTTAGAATTTTAATAAAAAATTACCTTTTCTTGAAAGTAACTCGAAAAATAAGGGAGATGCGTAAAAAATATTAAGGTATCAAATTGTAGCTTTTTGAATTACAAATATTTCGCTTTTTCAATTTACTATATGACGGAAATTAAGTGAGATATAAACTTTTAAAAAAGTAGTTTTGAACAGTTTTAATATAAAGGACCTTATAGCTCTAAAAAAACAACCAAATGGTTCTTTAAAGAACTTTTTATCACAAAAACTGAAGAAGTTTAAGTTAAAAAAAACACTTTTTTAAGCATGTTAAAAGCGATTCGATGCATTTTTAACAAAAGCCGCGGTTTTGTACTATTTTTTGCATTGTAATTTTGTAAGCGGTGGATTTTTAAGGAAATAAAAATTACCAAATTAAATTAGTAATACTTTTAAGCAGTCACATTTTTTAATTATAACTCTGTGACAATATGTTAATTTTTCTAGGGTAAACATTTTTTTTTATTAAATCATATTAAGGGTTGAAATATATTTAATAATGTTTCAAAAAATTACTTATTTTTCAATTTCGATAAGCCCAATTTTTATATGACTTAAGCTTTAATATGAAAGTTTTAAAGGTTTTTAGAATAAGGGGTAGTTTTCGCCCCTAAAAAATAAAAAGCGACCTTCAGCATAGTAGATATTTTGAAGAGGAGGGTAAGCTAAGCTTAATTTAAAATTTTCATGTAAAACACTTTGATAATATATTAATTTTTGGGATAAATCTTTTTTCTTAAATTATAATAGGGGTTGATTATTAAGGGCCTCAAATATTTCAAATAATATTTCAAAGAAACAAAATACTACTTTTTCAACTTATTTGAGTCATATTACTTAGGCTTTAATGTATAGGTTTTAGCAATAAGGGGTAGTCTTCAACCCTAAAAAATAACGAGCGCCATCATCGGCATAATATAGATTTTAAAGAGGAGGGTAAGTTAAGCTAAATCCAAAATTTTCATGCAGATCTATGCATTTTGAAAAAAATAACAGGTTTTGCACTTTTTTCAGCTTCGTTTTCTGGACTAATATTGGGGTTTTAATATCAAAGGTAGAACAGTGGTTAAATAAGGATTAAAATAATTTCTTTGGTAAATTGACGCTTCCGCCACGGTTTTATGTTTAGATATTTTAAAAGAATTAAAATTGCCTTTTTTCCCAAAATTTTCGAAATCTTCAATGACATTTTTTAAAAGCTTTTTTAGTAAAACTATTATGTCATTTTAATTAAACGTTTTGATTTTCTTAAATGGCAAAGCTTCTTTTTTTCTTAAGGACGACATATTGGTTTTTGTTCAGCAGTCAAGTTTTTTTTTAATGGGCAACAAAAAAAACAATATTTTATTTAAAGCTGAATGTATCGCATGCCTTATCTATGCGCACAATAGTGGGCCAGGGCAAGTTCTGGCCTGTCGCACGCAGTGTGTATATTACATGAAGTGTGTTTTTCCCCCATCATAACTTCGTTATTGTTCCCCATACGGGTATGAGATTTGGTAAGTAAATTCATAAAGGTGTATTCCAATAACCTGCAAAAAATTGAAAATTATTTTCAGTGGTTTCTGAGGTATTTGAGTTTAAAAATCGGCCATTTTACTACTGTCTCGCTCACTTACTCATTGACTCATTAAAATTATTGGACTCTTCACATACCGTATTGGGTATGTAATTTATTTAGAATGATATTGTGGGCAGAACTTGGTCTAATTTTAAATTTCAGTGCTTTAATAAACTTGGCTCATATTTTATACTATATTATAAGTGTTTTTGGGGGGGGGAGGAATTTACACTTAAAAATTAAACAAACATAAGACTATATTTATTAATCACTTAAAAATAAAATACACATAATTCGTGATTTTACTGTATTTTTAAATAAAAATAAACTTAAGTGACCTTAGAAGCTCATCAAAGCTTAACAGGAGTTTTCAAAAGAGCGTGTTTAAAAAAAGAATAATTATTAAATTTAGTAGGCAACCAATCCAACGATAAATAGTCCAATAACTGAAGACCTAAAAGTACCTAAAGCTGTAAATAAATCTGTACAGTTTTTATTTGTAGCGCAATTCTTAGGTCTTCGCATGCTTTCGAACGAGAAAAAGTTTATCACGATTCCGACGTGGGAACCCGCTAAAAATGGCCCCAAAAAGTCCCTAAAATGAGTTTTCCGCGAATATCTGCCAAAATATGCGAATTAGAGAATTTTTGTTCAGACAAAAAATGAAGATCACCTCAAAATCTATAAAAATGATCCTTACCATTTTTTTCGCAACACCAATATTTTTCGCAAAAACGGCCGTCAAAAAATCCATAACATTTCACACTGGATAGATGTGACTAAACGGCTAAAAATGCAGATGGCCAAAACAATTTTTTATCAAATGCAAGAAAGATGACGAAGGAAATTTTCTGGGATCATTGAACACTTGCTAAGGTCTCATTATAAAAAAGAAATGTTAATAATAAACCATTTTTCAAAAAATATCAATAAATTAATGAGATACTCAAAATATTGTGAAAAAAAATTTGGCCGGTTTTTTTAATATTCTAGAAAAATCAGAATGGACCCAAACTCATATGCAATGGTAGGTAAGGGTTTTCCCATTCCGATGAACTTAGAATGATTTAAAAATGTACATTATTGCCCAAGTAATGGAACAATTCGTCCGCCCGCTTATAAGTGAATCCATGAAGATAGCGGCATTCCAGCGGTAGAGCGGCAGCTGAAATGAGGGATTTTGGGTCCCGTTATCTCGAAAACTATCGATTTTTTGAAAAAAATTATAAGGACCATTTTTGTAGACTACAACGCGATCTTCATTTATTGTTTAAACAAAAAATTTCAATTCGCATATTTTGGCAGATATTAGCGGGAAACCCATTATTCGGGCCTTGAGGGCCATTTTCAGCCCTTTTCCACCTGTTAATGTTGATAAACTTTTTTTTGCTCGAAAGCATCCCCGAATACCTAAGAATTGCGCCACAAGGAAAAACTGTACACATTTATTTACAGCTGTGTCCCTACATTTACTGGACTAAAACCCATATCTCTTTTAATACCAAATGTTTGGCATTTTTAAAGACAGGTAAAAAATATGCAATATGCTAAAGCAATAAAAAGCTAGCTAGTAAGCATAAAAAACACACTTTGAGCTTCGAGCCGTCAGTAACTAGTCTGATCGAAACATCCAGCTTGGTGTCCGCAAGAAATTAAAAAGTTATTGATGGTTTGGCAAAACTTTAAGGATGCTTTTACAAAGAAAAAGCTGCTTATTTTTTTTTAAAGAGTACAATTACAGCATGTATTTAGTTGTAACTTATGGTATATATAGATTTAAGACTTGTTTTAATAGAAAAATAAGAAAGTTTTACTTTTGGTTTTTTAAATATTCAGGTAAAAACTCAATTATAACCTTAGTATTATAGACCAGAAAGCTATACCTATTTCACAAATATCTCTGCCTAGTTCATTTTTGTTGAGTAATGGTTTTTTCTTAATTTTAAAAAAGCTAAATTATTTATTAAATTTTTGATTATACCAGTCTCTCAAAAAAATCTATTTTTTTACAGAATTCCATATAAAAGCATAACCTTATGCAATTTTGCTTTGTATGTACAAATACTATGATTTATAATACAATGACTATATCTATTTTCTACGGTAATCTTATACAGAATTACAAATTCTTTATTAGGTATATTATCTTGATATTTTTGCTCTGGTACCATTACCATTTAAAACTCCATATAGAATAAACATCGGCCCCGACTTGAAATTTTAAAATAAAAAATACTCCTTTTTAACTTCGTGACTGCGTAACCTACAACTTTTAAATCTTCAAAAATTCCGATAATTGGGGCGTTTTTATGTGGCATGCGTCAAATATGTTTAGGGCAAAGCTCGGGGCAAAAGACCATGCTAGAATGACCATAATATACCATTGTATCTCGCAACTGTGCAAAAATCAGCAGGTTATTTTTAAATTACATATACAATTATGAATTAATATATTATCCGTATTTGCATAATAGAATCTTATAAGTCAAATAAAAAGAAAGGGTTATTATTTAAAAAGCCATCGCTAAATTCACATGTTGAATGCATGCCACATCCAAAAAAGCCCCAAATCTTTGAACCTAAGTTAAAAGTTGTAGATAACGTTAAAATGAATCCACTAAAGAAGTTTTAGAGGAGTATTTTTAAACTTAAAATTTAAAGCCTGAACCGATACCTAGAAATATTATGATGTGATGAGACTTGAAACTAAATCACTTTGACGTAGAAAGGTTCTGCACTGGTTCTGCATATTAATAAGCTAAAAAGAAAAAACGCTATTAAGACCAGTAGTATACAGGCTAGTTAGAAAAAAGAAAAAATTAGCCATTATGTAACTCCATTTTGTAAGATTCAGAGAAAATCTATTGAAAGGAATTTTTCAGTATTATTTTTTTTTATCTGATAACGAACTAAAAGCTACCTAGGCAGTTGCGTATATTGACTAGAAAAAGTTGGGAGGCCTAACTGTTAAATTTGGGAATTTAATAAAATCATATAAGTTAAATAATAATTGTTTTTTAAGAGTTTAATTTGGTTTAAAAGGTTAAGAAAAGAAACATGTTTCACGAAATCTAAATTATATAAAATATAAATTAAAAACATGTAGTATATTTATCCATTCCCTGAAATTAAAAGAAAAAAATTCAAATGTCATACTTAAAAATATTAGTAACTTACATGGGCATAATATCAGACAAACAGATTTATTAGAAACAATTCAAATTAAAAGTAATTTTGGAATGAGATCAATACTTCATAACGGAATAACAATATACAATATTCTACCAATTAGAATTAAAAAAAAATAAAGAATTGTCTCTGTTTAAAATACATATAAAAAAATATTAAAAAATAATTTGACTGTTTTATTAATGAATTTTTGTTAAAGTTATACAGGGTGAAGTTGACGCTTTTTTTTAACTTGTATAAAACTCGTTAAAATAAGCAACTTCTTTAAATAACATTCTTTTAAAAACCTAAAAATAACAAAGCTACATAAAGTTATTTGAAAGTGTGGCTAGTGCGGGCCTGAGCATAAATAGATAGTTTATTTCTTATTTTCGCTTGTTTTTTGTTCCGTTTATCACGCCCTGAGTCAGTCGTATTGCCTTACCCAAACAAGGTGAGAATAAATTTTAATTTTAAATCATTGTTAAATCGCGAAAATGGCACAATCTAAAAACAATAAATACGTGGATTTGTTCCTTATTAATTTATGGAAAGTGTCGTTAATCTGCAAACGTTGCTTCGAGATTGTACGCGCGACGGTTTCTTTTGCGGGCTTATTCTGGACCTAAGTACGCGGGTAATTGCAAGTCAGGTCGGTTTAAGTAAAAAAATAACGTTCAACGTGTCCAAGCAGCACAGCCGAAATACATCTTGGGAGGTGACAACTTAGTATTTTGAAAAAAGTTATTTAAAAAAGTTGTTTATTTTAATGAGTTCTATACACCCTGTATATTGTTATTTTTTTTTTAATGTTATATTTCCTGTAATAAAATGTATATTTGGTTGGGAATTAAATAAATAAATTAAAAAAATCCAAATAAAATAGAAGTTAAAATACTTCATTTATAACAAATATTTTACCTATAAAAGCCTACTGCTATTCCATTACTTTGATGAATACAAACATTTTAGGATGCCTTTCATGGCAAATCTAAGCTTTTGTCGTTGTCGCCACAATTAAAATAATATAAATAATTTCACAATTTTCTTGCTATTTTTTAAAACTTTTTCTATATTATATAAGGTATTCATATGCAGAACTTTTTTACTTTCTTTTTGTAAAAAGGAACATAGTTTAAAAACCTGATTTCAAAATAATAAAAACAGAAAAAATGAGAAAAAACTATAGGCATTCGTAACAAAAAAAATCCCATTTTAAAATTTAAACGACAGATGATCTTTATTGTCCTAATGACGGCCATTATTGCATGTTAGTAGTTACTATTATATTGTTTTTTTATATGTTTTTTACTTATTTAAAAATACCCTGTTTTTTATTTTCTAGTTATAATGCTACTCATATAATGAAAAGTGCAGGATTTTTATTTTCTATGCCTAAAACACTTGTGTCTGGTAAAAATGAAACAGTTTGTACTTCATTACATCAAGCAGATTTACCAGTAAAGATACTAGTTGATTTAAAATGGAAAGAGAAGCATTTTACAACACTAAGGAGTCTTGTATCAGGTAGTTATATGGTATTATACAATTAAAAATGTTCTAATATACGGCGTAAACAAGAAAAATATATTATTATAATCATAATATATATATATATATATATATATATATATATATATATATATATATATATATATATATATATATATATATATATATATATATATATATATATAATTATATAAGAAAACAAATGAATATCATAAAAATTTAATATGTTTAATATTACTTTTCTTAGTGACTTTATCTATTAAGGTCATAATAATAGTACTTCCGCCCTTACCGGAAGTGCCGAGAAAATTAACTTTTTTAATAATGTAACTTTATTGGCACACCGTGTATTGAATTTTTGTTTATGGAGAGCTTTTTCTAAGCCTAATAGTTTTTTAGATATAAATCTTTTTGTGGTCGTTTTCAATCGGAATTTTCTTGAAAACCGAGAAAGATGGGTATATGATGTATACATGTTTTGTATTAGAAATGGTTTGTAGAACTGTAATCTTAAAAAACATACAAGGTATTTTATTTTAAATACCAAAATTCCTGTCACATCCGGTTAAACCAGAAGTGATTCGCAGTTGCTGTTATATCTAAAATCGTTATCTGGTGTCACTATATATCCTTCAAAAATTTAAAAGCTGTGTTTTCATTCAAGAAAAAAAGGACTTAGTAGTGATTTCGATGTCACCCTTATATATTTTTTTCCTTTAAGTAACTAAACCTTTAAGTTCCAAATTCGAGCGGGCGTGTATAGTGAAATGAGGAATTCATAATTCTGCATTGCATTAGGAACACACAGTTCTGTATTTCAAACGAAAATATATTCTTTACTGCACTATGCAAAAAAATAACAGAAGGGCTTATAAAAACCAGCGTATCCACACAATAACAGACTGCCAAGCGTCACTAGGGGCACTAGTAAACTCCAAGGTAACGTCCAAGGTGACATGGGAATGCAAAAAAAACTGGAAGTCCTGGAAGAAGCAACAGGGTTACTCTCCTGTGGGTACCAGAACATTTGGGAATAGAAGGCAACGAAAAAGAGGCTGAGCTAGCGAGACAGGGATCATCCACACCATACTTTGGACCAGAACGTGCCCTTGGAGTGACCAAAACCACAGCACGAGGGCAAACTAGGGAATGGATCTGAAACAAACACGAGGAATACTGGGGGAACCTCAGTAGAATTAGACATGGAAAAAGCTTCATAAGGGGCCCATCCAAAAGAACGAAGAAAGAACTACTCAGACAAAGTAGGAAAATACTTCACATAACAGTGGGGTTGCTAACAAGGCACGATATCCTAAGAGGATACCTACACAAGATAGGCTCATACAATGGGGACCCAAGTTACAGAATATGCGACGAGGGGAAAGAAACAGCCTACCATATCCTGTGCGAATTTAAAGCGTTGAATCACAAAAGACAGGCATTATTTGGGCAACCGAAAATGAGCCCACAGGAATATATCAACCAACCAGTCTCGGGATTATGCAGACTTTTAGAAAAAACAAGACTAATGGGAGGATTGCTATTAAAGATATAATAAAGGAGATTAGGCACAAAAAGCCCAATAGCGCGCTGCCTCCAGTAGTGAATCAAGACAGCTCCCAGGGAAGAAGAACCATAACTGTTTATTTTACTTAAGAAAGAAGGGAAAGGGGTAAAGCTTAAATCGTGAAAAAAAAACACTTTCTTTACCATTTTTTTGCAATATGCTTGAGCAAATTTATTTAAACCTTCTGTACGTTATTAAGTATGGTTTTAACAACATTCTCTAAATTTTTTGTAAAAAATATTAATAAACAAGCTGGTGATGGAGCTTTTTCCAGGGCGTCTTTGAAAATAGACGATTTGCGGTGATCATTGAATCTCAGCTGAAAATTATCGGAAATCAAAATCCATCAGAATTTTGTCGAAGTATCCTTAAAACCTTTCCCAACGTTTTCAATTTTTTTTTTCATTTTAAAATTTTTGGTGGTCATTCCAAATGAATACTGCGAATTTTTACAAAAACTATCGCCATTTTAGGAGCAAAAGACCTCCTTAAAGTAAAAAAAAATCCAAAACGGAACAGGGGGTGGTATATTACATGGAGGAAATGTATAACAAGTTTAAAATTCATCATAATGTAGTTTTTAAATAGCAGTGATAACTGTCTTTTCGAGATAAAGGCGTTCAAAGTTTTAAAAACTAAAAAAGTATATTTTTTCAATTTACATTTAATTATCGATTCCAGCTCCAACTCTCCAACTGCAGCAACTTCGATATCTTCAACCACTTTTTTAATCTTTACCTTATTCTGGATTCTTAGCTCAACTGCTAAGATTGTATCTCAGCCCTGTTGATGCGAAAGTCGTCGATAAGGGAGGACTTTTTTTAAGGGGGGAGACTAATTAGTCAATAACTTTGATAGTTTTGCTCTGATCAACTTCAAATTTTGGGAGTATATTCTTGAAATGTTTAACTTTAAGAAAAGCCAAAAAAAATCGAATATTTAGCCTTAACCCCCCCTCCCTTAAGGAAGTGACAGAAACTAAAAAAAATCGTTATGCAGGATAAGAGGATGATTTACAATTTGGAAAAAATTAACAACAAAATGTAAACTTTCTTAACGGTTTATTCATTTTAGTTATATTAAAAATATTGTTTGCACCTTTGACGTAAAACATTTTTACGCCCTGAGCTGATTATTACCCGAGCATACAGAATAAAAACAACTTAAAAAAATAACACTTACTATTTTACTAATATTTACGAAAATCTTTATTTAATCTTTTTTTGGAACTGTGTTTTAAAAAAAGAAATTAAAATTAAAACGTTTTATTTTTCCGAATTTCATTTTCTTTTTATGCAAAGTTGCTGAATAGTTATTTACCACCCTTTTATTTAAAGTAAAAGCGTAAAAAGTATTATTTATTTACTTAAAACATACAGACACCACTGTAGTAGAAACATAGGAAACACTTAGGCGAATTCGCCTGACTCGAGCTAGCGAAACAAAACTCGCAAAAACGGTGCGATAAATGTGGAATGTTTTTGAAGATTTAATTTTGAATTTAAATATTATTTGCTTTCTTGCAGCCGCAACCATTGCAAATACGTGGTAACTTCTCTTGGAAACTCGTTTCGTCGCTAAAAATAAATAATAGTGGACGTTTACGAATTTCGTGAAAAGGTTCAAATGGTAAAATGGTATTTCTAAGGAAAATCATATCGACAAATTCATGAATCTTTTCCCGAAGCATTTGAAAACAGACCTATACCATGTCTGAAAACAATTTTTGGAATTATCCAAAATTTTGAGACCCACGGGTGTGTGTCTCCCCAAAAACATAAAAAACAAGAACTCGTAAATGAAGAACAGGAATTAAAAGAGGCATTAATTTGTGTTACTGCTGAACAAGACTTGCTGAGGTAACAGATTCATCGCCTACTACAGTTAAAAAAGTCCTTAAAAAAATGGTTTCCGATCCTACAAGGCCCGAAAAACACATGAAATTTTTCCCGCAGACCAATTTCGACGTATGGAGTTTTGCGAATTAATAATGGAAAGGGCAAATACAGATGAAAACTTTCTTAGATCGATTGTTTTCACCGATGAATCGATCTTTCAATTATTAAATCGACATAATCCAACTCAAGCTCGATATTGGTCTCGTAAAAACCTACACAGGTATTTTGAGATTCGAACCCAATACCCTCAAAAATTAAATGCTTGGGCTGGTATGGCGGGAGAACACCTTATTGGACCATTTTTTATTAAAGGCAATTTAACTGCAGCAATTTATTTGGATCTGTTTCAACAACAAATTGTACCGGCAATTCGCCAATTATTAGGAAGAAGATTTGGTAATATCTGGTTTCAGCAAGATGGTTGTCCCGCTCACAATGGACGTATTGTTCAAGGATATTTGAACAATACGTTTTCTAACCGTTTGATAAGTGGACGTGGAACCATTTTGTGGCCCGCGAGTTCACCAGACCTTGCTCCTAATGATTTCTTTTTGTGGGGTTATTTAAAAAATAAGGTTTATGGTCATGATAGGCCTAATAATTTAGAAGAACTTCGAATAAAAATCGAAGAAGCTTTTCAAACTATCAGCCCTAATATGCCAACAAACGTTAGACGAGGTTTTTACGATCGTTCGGGATATTGCCTTGCGCAAGAAGGAGGTTTGTTTGAATATTAATTATAATTTCGTTTTAGAGTATTTTTTATGTTTATAATTATTAATTTTTTCATTGCGTACTATTTTAAATTTAGAAATGAGTTTTGGGTTTAGAAAACTTACTTTTTATTTTGCTTTGGCAGTTAATGAACTGATAAATAAAGCTGTTGGTATTTAATTCCCTATTTATAAATAACGGTATTAAATATAAACTGTTTTCTCAACAGATTAGACCGCATAAATTTATTTTTCGTAATTTTCAAGCGCGCCTTAAACCATTCAACACACCCGTCCGAAAGCATATATTACAAACTGAGATCTCGTTCGGTTAATCATGTATGTTTATCGATCGAAGCGAACAGTAGTAAATTCATCAGTTTCCTGCCTATGTTTCTACTACACTGGACCTGTCTGTATATTGTTTCAATATTATTAAAGTCCATAAATTAAAATATGTTTCGTATTTTAGAACACACATGTTTCCCTATGTTTGTTCCCTTGAGAAACCTGGTGGATCCTCAGTTTGCTAGTGTGAGAGTTCAAGTACAAATTAGTGGAGAAATTCATTCAGCTCACAATCAAGATCCAATATTAATATACCCAAATAAGCTCGTTAAAATATTTATAGAGACAGATCGAGGAGTGTACAAGCCTGGTGATACAGTAAAATTTAGAATTTTGCAACTAAATGAAACTTTTCTACCTGTTTTAGCAAAGGTGATGAAAGGTGTTTAGGGTAGGAACAGAAATAATTTGAATTAGGAGAAAACCAATTATAGAAAAACAAAGTTTTGTAATTTTACTGGGTATTTGATTAAAGAATAAACAAATGCAGCGCAATTCCGCTAAGTAAAAGTATCTTTAAATAAATAGCTAAGGATTAAAAAAAAAGATTTTATCAAATATCACTATTACTAAACAAATTAATTTTGCGTAGTACTGTAATCTGTCTATATTTGATTGAGAAAAATACTTAGTATTCACCAAGGTTACTGACTTTTTGAAATAATAAAATACAAGGGCAACGGATATCGATGACCAACAGATCTTGGATATGAGATCACGAGACAGCCGTCTATAACTTTAATAAACCATGTAAAGTCAGCTGCCATTCTGATGTATGGATAAAGGAAACACATCCATTACTTTCCAACTTTCCAGAGACCTGGTTTGGTACACCGATGGTTCAAAGACAGGTGATGGAGTGGGTGCTGGTGCTGGGCATACATAACGATCCCACATGATGCATGCTTTGCGGGGAGAAGGAGGGGGCAACAGCTTCACACATAACATACGACTATAGAGCGGAATTCCTCTTACGCATAAACATCATGGTAAAAGTCTATTAGACCTAAGAAAGGGAAGCACAATTAGCCAATAGACTGCAGTACAAATATGGGCACGCGACCAACTCCGCTTAACCCAACTATGAGTACTGACTTTTACACTACTGACTAATACATTAACAGTGAGCCATTAGGTTAACTGTTAGCTTATTGGCTGTAACGTGGTTACTGGCGTTTTTAACCAATGCAATACATTTTTGGTTTAGGTTTTTTCCTCAATCAAAAATGAACAGTTGTCCTAAAATTAAAATATACAAGAAAGCTGGATTTGTACTTAATAGTATTTAAAAATCATATAACCCGTCCAGTCTTAGTGCATTGTACTTCTAGTTTCGTATTATTCTGTTTAGCCCTAATTTTAATTAATTATCTATTTATTCAATGAGAAACCCAAATCCTATGTTATTTTCTAAACGTCGTTGAAACTAAAAACTAAAAACTAAAAAACACATTATTTTTCAATAATTCTAAGCATAAAACTTGGGGCATGGGTTGAAGATTACAAAAATATTTTTTTTTAAGTTTTAATATTAAAAAAATATATATCATTAAAAAATACAAAAAACTTCTATTTGACAAAAGTAAAAAAATACGTGATCGACTTTTTGCTACTATTTGACATAAATTCTGAAGCAAAATTTACTATCATAATTAAATTTCTTTAAACTATAAATAAAAAAAAACGGTTTCTGTTTGATGTGGACTTTATTGGCGACATGGGTTAATGGGAAAGACACTGACAGATTATTGTTGGAAATAATTGTAAGGTCCAATTTTACATGGAGACCGAAAATGCCAGTAAAAGAAGTCTCAGATTCTTGGGACAGTACATGAAACCTGAACTAACGTACCGAGAATGTCTTAAGTGTGGTAACAGGTAGTTTATTAAAAAGGAACTTAAATATTTAAAGATTTGTAGAAAAAGGGGAAACTTCTGCGGGCAGTAAGTTCCACAGTCTGTACACTCTGGGGATGACGAAACAAACAAAGTGGGAAATGCCTGTCAAGTTGGACTGTAAAGGGATGCGTAAGTGTTGATCTGTTGAAAGCTGTCAAAGGAGGAATTATACTGGTCTCGGAGCAAGAGCCGTAAAAATACCTATAAGATCTTGGCTGTAGGGGATGGCGATGGGCTGTAGGGGATCCGTGGATCCCCTACAGCCCATCGGTAGGCTAGAGAAGGAAGCTTTTTTGTAAGCGTGTAATCATTATTAAGACGAACAGCTCTACCTTTCAAACCACTGAGAAAAGAGATGTAAATCTAGAGTTAGAAGGGAAAGTTTTGGATTCTTTTTGGGGAATAGGTTGCACACGTGTCGCTTTCCAGCCCTCTGCAAAAGTATTTGATATACGCGAGTTAAGATGGGTGCAAGCTTGGAAGAACATTTTTATTTTCTTTTTTAAAAGAGCATGCTCACGGCTATTGGTATTTATTTAGTCTTAATAGGTTTTATGCCTAAATTATTAATATTTAACTTTAATTTATAATTTCGCATACCTATATTTACTTAATTTTATGTTTAAAAATTTGTCGATCACATAATATGTACTTGCTTTATATGTTGATTTTTATTAGTAGTTTTTAGTGTAATTATATAAACATATTTTATTTCTTTAGATTTTCGAGATAAGAATTAAAAATCCGATGGGTGCCACTGTTGCTCTTTGGGACAACATTGTTGCTGATCATGGTTTGATCAGTCTTGAATATCAAATAGTAGATGAAGGACTGACGGTATGTCATTACATTTAATAATTAAAGTTAGTAACAACTTTTAACTTTTTCATATTCGGTAAAACAAAAAAATCAGATCTAGCAAATGGAGTACTAGGATAAACAACAAATATAATCGGTACCAAGACTCGGTGATGCTGGTGCTATTCATAAGAACTTGCTGAAGATATTTAACAGACGCCAAAATTAAATATTTAACGGAAAGGTGTACATTATAAACTAAAAATCATAGTTACATAGAACATCCGTGGTGGCACAAACTGCCCGCTAAGGATTTTATAAAGCCTGAGTACTAGGTATCATTCTCTAGTTCGGTCATTATTATCTAAGAACCAAAACATGCATGCCAAACTTTACCACTGGGAACTTTGGGCCCAGGACCCCACGTAGCCCAGTAAATAAGCCGGAAAATACTGTACAGGAACATTCTTCACCATTAACCTCCGCCTTGCAATGAAAAATGAAAAAATTAGGGTAGTTTTCCCACCCCCAAATAATCTCCAATAGTAAAACTGATAAAAAATTTTAAAATTCATAATATTTCTCGGGAATTGTCTCTCGGGGGTTTTTGGGGTCGCTGATTACGAACCCGTGTAAGGGTGGTTGCACCCCATCAAAACCACCCCTAGGGGTTACAGAAATGGGGAAATTTTAAAAAGTCAAAATTTTACCTCGAAAATCGACTATCGGTGGTTTTTGGATTCGCTGATTACGAATCCGTGGTCAAAAATCTAGTGAGGGTAGTTGCACCCCCATTAAAACCACCCCTAGGAGTTACCAAAAGGGGAAATTTTAAAAATTTAAAATTTTACCCCTGAAATCGTCTCTCGGGGTTTTTCAAAAAAACCCAAACAAAATTTTCCCATTTCTGTAACTCCTAGGGGTGCTTTGGATGGGGTGCAACCACTTTCAGACGATTTTTTGCCGCGGATTCGTAATTAGCGACCCCAAAAACCCCCAAGAGATAATTACCGGGGCAAAATTTAAAATTTTTAAATTTTTCCTATTTCTGTCACTCCTAGGGGTGGTTTTGATGGGGTGCAACCACCCCCACACGATTTTTAACTGCTGATTCGTAATCAGCGACCCCGAAAACCCCTAGAGCCAATCCCGAGGTAAAATTTAAAATTTTTAAAATTTTCCCATTTCTGTAACTCCTAGGGGTGGTTTTGATGGGGTGCAACCAACCTCACATGATTTTTGGCCGCAGGTTCGTAATCAGCAACCCCGAAACCCCCCCAATGGGGGATTTTCGAGCTAAAATTTTGAATTTTCAAAACTTCCTCATTTCTGTATCTCCTAGAGGTGGTTTTGATGGGGTGCAACCACCCTCAGACGTTATTCCCAGTGACATTCCCAGTGACCTTTAAAAGTGATTTTGGGAGAGTTGGGAAATTTTTCGGGTTTTGTGCCAGTGGAGACTTTTAATCAACGTGTTGAGAACTATACAAAATTTGAAAACAATTGACCAAAACTCATTTTCTTTATGAAAAAAACCCAGTGTCTTTTAAGGGTGATTTTGGGAGATTGGGGGTTTTCCAGTTTAGTGCTTGTGAAAACAATAGACCAGTGTGTTAAGAATTATCACTATGCAATAAGAGATATCCCCAGTTACCTTTGAGGGTGATTTTGGAGGGTTGGGGGGTCGGGTTTCGGCTTTTGTGCCCTGAAAGACTTTTGATCATCGTGTTGAGAACCATCAGTATGCAAAGTCTGAAAACAATTGGCCGTAACCCATTTTTTATAGGAAAATCATTTTTTATTAAAAAAAAATCGTCTTTACCAGTTCATCTTAATTTTTTTCAATTTAAAAAATACTTAAAACTTCTATTCTTCACAAAAATAAACACAAAATAAAAGTTTTTTTTTTAAATATCGGAAAAAAGCGAAAAAAAAATAGATTTTGAATTTTTTTACCCCCTATCACCCTTCCAAAAATTATAAAAAAATTCATTAAGCTAGATCTACTAAAGACACATCACATAATTTTTTTCATGATGACGTGGGTCAATAGGCTTTGTTAAAAAAACATTTAAAATTTTAAAGCCTAAAAAAAAATTATTTTTCGCCAAAAATTTTTGAAAAAAAATGCGCCTTATCCGCGCTTCGATGATCTTTGGCGCAAGCAAAACTCAAAAATATTTTAATGCGGCTGAGACATAACAGAAAAAAACCAAAAATCTTCATGATTCAATAAAACTCTTTCTGAAGCATCCACGTAAAAAAAACAGGAAAAAGCATGTCTTTTTATTCTCAACAAGCCTAGTAGGTGAGATTTCGAAAAGTTTCCCCCCCCTTATGCGCCAAGGCCCTTTAACTAATTATTGCATGACAGGTTGATTGATTGATTGATTGATAAACTAAATACACAAGTTGAGGTTTTGTCCGCCTCGACACTGCAGCCTACAGGGCTTGTTGTATCTCTTGTGTATTTGTTTCAGTTAAAAAGGTTTGACACCTTAGACAGGTGTAGTAGCCCTTTTACTGTTCTTTTCTGGTCTCCAGCCTCCTGGTGGTTAGTGTCCACCATGAGGTTTTGATTTGTTCTCCAGTATGTAAGTGCAGGGCACTCATATATGATGTGAGAGGCTGTCTCTTCCTCTTCGTCACATAGTCTGCAAATGGGTTCTTCTCTATAGATGCCCATAGTGTGCATATGTTTTCTTAGGGTGCAGTGTCCGGTTATTAATCCTGTCACTATTCTAATCTGATTCCTATTTAGTTTTAGTAGTTCACTTGTCAATGCTTTCGATGGTGAGTCCAACATTGATTTAGTGTGATTTTGCCTTGGAATGTGGTTCCAGTATGACTGATGTTGTGTTTGAATCCACCGAGTCATGTAGCCACGAACCGAGGCTTTTGGTATTCCAAAAACAGGTTCAGGACCCACAAACATTGCTGCGGAGCCTCGCCTGGCCAGGGAGTCTGCATTTTCATTGCCCTGTATTCCCTGTGTCCTGGCACCCAGGAAAGTGTAACTTTGTTGTGGTTAGCCAGGTTTAGGAGGCATTGCAGACAGTTCCAAACCAACCTTGAGTTGACTTGTAGAGATGCCAAAGCTTTTATGGCCGCTTTGACTATCAGAGAAGATAGTAATGTCCCTGCCCTTATATCTCCTCCTCAAGTTCTTTCGCAGACAAAGTTCAATGGCATATATTTCCGCCTGGAAAACAGTGGCATATTTCCCCAGGGAAGCATAAGCATTAAACCTAGGGGTCATACCATGTATTCCTGCGCCGGCTCCATTGTCAGTCTTGGATCCATCGGTATACCAAACCAAATTCCGAGACTGACCAGGAGATCGCTCACTACCGCCCCAGGTAAGCTGGGTTTTGTATGGTCTGTGTGTATTTATCCGTTTTGGCATTTTATCACTGCTCATCTCAAATATTGGGTTTGTGATACTGCTCGTTATTCTGGTGTGTCCTAGGGCAGGCCCAGAGCACCAGTTGCCGTTGCATTTCAGCCTGTATGCCCCAATCATCGCCTCCGCCTTAATAATTATACCAAGGGGGGGGAGGCTTAGTAGGGTTTCCATGGCTGCAGTTGGAGTGCTTCTAATAGCTCCCGTTATACAGAGACTATTTTTGGCCACCAGATAGTTGAACCGTAGGTTATCATGGGTCTTACCACAGCAGTGTACAACCAGTGCACTATGCGTGGCTGAAATCCCCAATTCTTCCCCACAGCTCTTTTGGTAGCCATTAGAGCCATTTTGCCCTGCGAAGCATGACAGGTACTACTACTAGCTAACGAACACCCAAATGATGTTTAATTAGCGTCTTAATGTTATTATTACTTACTTTTTCACATATATTTTGATACACTTCCAAATTAAAGGTTTAACTTTGCAGGTAGTATGATATATTTTTGTGTATACCCAACGTTTTCATTTTTTCGTTGTGTAAAGGGTGTTCATTTTAATTAACACTTTGCAAAATATCCTACAAAATATTAAACTTAACATAAATAACAACAAAAGATTATTTTAAATCTAATTTCTTTTTAGGGCAAATGGAAAATAGAAGTAGATAACCAAGTAAAAAGCTTTGAAGTATCTAAGTACAATGTACCACGGTTTAAAATTAAACTGAAGCAACCAAAAATGTTTTATTACAAAAGTAATAACTTAACTGTGGGTGTATGTGCTCAATATTCCTATAATAAACCTATTGCAGGAATAGCTTTTATTAAAGTTACTGATTCTCATTCCAATATGAAACCCATAAATAAATTGCAAGAGGTAGGTAAAAACAAAAAGTTCTAAGAAAAAAAGGAATAGTGGACTATAACAATTCAAGCCTAAAAATTTAAATGTTCTTAAAAAGTAAACCATACATATTTACAGTAGTATTTTTACACTTTGAAAGTTTTCTTACGTGACATTTTTCTATGCAGCATTTTTTTTTTTTGGTGCAATTTTACAATATTTTTTTTTAGTTTATCATTTATGTAGCAATTACTTTTGACAGTAAGGTTTACCAACTTATAAAATTCTTAAACAAGTTATTTAATTATTTCTAAAAATTTTAACTATAAACTAAACACAGAAATAATTTTTTAAGTTGTTATTTATAGTTTATATTTTAAGCAACGCTCCACGCTTTTATGGTTAAGTTAACCGTTTACCGTCAAAATATTTTAAGGTTGGTACCTTAAAAATAATTGGAATATTTACAAAAAATAGCGAAACCCTATTTCTAGTGTTCAATAAAAAATTTAAATAATGGAGATAGAACTCCGGGAGTTCTATCTCCACAACTCAAAAAACAAAATTTTTAGGAGAGGCATTTAAAAATTTTGTAATATACTTTTTTATTATTTTAGTTAATGAATGTCTAGTTTTTGACTAAAAACTGATAAAAAAAATCATCTAGAAATTCTTTTATGTACTGTAATACCAATTTTACGAAATTTTAAATATAACGGTATTTTTTAAAATTTTGTTTTGACTTATGCCAGTGTTTCTTATAAATAAATAATAAAATACATAGTATTAAGACATTATTATAAAAGATGGTTTATTGCCTGAAAGTTAAAATTTTTACAATAAATGTAACGCTTTATTGTACTAAAAATAAACATAAAAATAATTTTGTGAAATAAGTAGGTACATTACAGACTTGGCACTAGAGAAAAAATGGGGATTTAAAACCACTAAAAATAACAAAAAACGCTAATAATTATTATAATAGCAGAAACAAATGGTTTTGTAGTAGTTTTTGTAATATTACTTATAAATTTTAGGAATAGCGGAACCTTTATTGGTATTTTCATCAAATAATGAAAGCAGGCTTCTCTTTTTATTGTCGCTTATTCCATTTTTTTTGGTAAGATAATAACCCATCGGCTTCTGTTTTTCTTCCTCTTACGCTTCTTGGTTTTCCTTAGTTTACATTTTCAAAATTTTCTAGTCCAAAACACCTTGTATAGAAAATTTTATTTGGTTAATTCTTTTAAACTTTTAAAATTTGTACATCCGAAATTTTAAATGGTAAGTTATTTCCTAGTTCTATAGAGTTAGCCACAGCTTTACAGTCATAAAAATCATTGTATGACAGATGCATATGCAGATTGGACCAGCTTTCAAAAAATATTTTATGTTTTTTTGGATTAAAGCATGAGCATTGTCACTGCTGTCATGCTTGCACTAAGAAAGTCATGCTGCCTTTGAAGACTATCAAATCACCAATATTTTCTAAAAATAGTTAAACGCTGCTCCTCGGTACTTGGTGAAACATTTAAGTTTACACTTTGATTTTATTGCCTTTCCAAAAAGACTTTTTTTGTCTTGGTATTTATATATTCTTTACCCCTATTTCTAAGACTCTTAGCTATTTTTTTTTCTACTTCTCTAGACCAAGCTTCCTCTTCTTGCCTTTTTTCTAAACATCATTTGGTTTCACATTTTCTTCTTCAGGGGAAGAGTCAGAAGATGAACTGTAAGTACTGCAACTTGAAGATGATAAAGATGAGTCATTAACATTATCCGTATCTTTAAATGAGTCGTTAAAATTTTTAATATATTCATGTAACTCTTGTTGTTGACTTGTATTTGGACCTTTATAATGTTCTGCATTTTTGATGTTATACTCAGAAAAAAATTGTTGTGTTTGGTGCAGTCTTAATTTTTTTTGTTGTTCAGGATATCTAAAAAAATTTTTTGTCGCATTCCATAATATCTTTATCTAGCGTATTAGTAACATCTTTTAATGCAGGATCAACAGCAGGTGTATTAGTATCAGGATCATTGGTACTGGAATCCTCTGTAATTATTAAATATTTTTAAAAATGTAAATTTTAAATTTTTAATTGTTTTGTAAAACAAATTTTAATTTTTAGCTGTCACCTACCAAATACTACTTTTGCTATTGGATCAGTAGGTAATTTTTTAAAAGCCGAGTAATCATTGTGTTCATGGTTTGGAAGATTAAGTATCTCGGAGATTATTGACTTGGTCACTGACTAATGGTGACCCTACCATTTTGTCTTCTTGAGTAATCATGCTTACCGTACGTAATGTCCGATTTAAAATCATCAAATATTTTTGAACACTTGATATTAGCCAAGAAATCTAATTAAAAAAGCAAAATTTAAATTACTTATTATGGAATAATATAATATAAAATATATAGGTATATATAAATGTATTATCGTAATATATCGCTGCAAACTATGAGGGGACCCACCGATACTGTAATAAACCGTTTTACGAGAAATTGGTCTACTAGTTTACCGACAACTTAAAAAAAAGTATCAATGAAAAATAAAGCATTGTATTAATTTTAGTTGCTAAAAAGCATAATAAATTCAATGAAACTAAAAATGTGTTGCACATAAATATTACCTCTTCATTTAATTTTAAGAAATACTGTCACATTACGAAATTTGTCGTTAAATACTGATTGCTACATTACTTTACAGCGACTCAAAACTAAATGTGACTCTTTTTGTCAAAATAACTTTAAGGAATTCTTTTCAAAAATAAAAGAAATAGCGACATAACACTAAATGTGCCAGTACTGGCCTAATTTCCTAATATATTTTTACTTAACGTTAAAGCACTTTTCGAAATATAACACTGTTACAGATAACTGACGTGTCCTCTTTACTCAAATGGTAACACAATTCTAATTGTGACAGTCTTGTACAAAGGGTGGGTATAATTTCGCGCGATCGGAATACTGACACTAGTGTCATTTCGCGGTGACTTATTAAAATAGAAATACCGCCTTATTCCACATAAAAATTTAGGACCTGTGGAGTATTTTCCATAAATAATCCCAAATTTTAAAAACTTGGAGCTGTGTCACTGTTTCTTCGAATGAGCGATTTTTGGAAGCTTTATTTCGAATTACCACGTTTTTGAACTTGTTGACCCGACTAATTTTGATTACCAGAAATTTTAACGAAGTTTTAAAAAATGTTTTTGAAATATATTTTAATATAATAATAATATTTATTTTGTTTTAGTTATCAGATGGTTGTTCCTATTTTGAAATAAATAGGGTTGAGCTTAATTTAATGAAGATTATTGAAAAATATCCTACGTATGACCCAAAAATAAATATTCTTGTTACTGCAACAATAACTGAACAAGGGACTAACAAGATGGACGTTGCAACAGGAAAAAGTCTAGTTCTATTGAAAGTAAACATTTTAAAGCAATATTTTTCTTGTGATTATATTTTTAATTACATTAAAAAAACAAACTTTTTTGTAGGGTTACAGTTTGAAGTTTCGTAACAGTCCAATATTTATTCCTGGATTACCCTACAAAGGGCAGTTAAAACTGACCAACATTATTACCAATGTTAATAAGGAATTAATAGAAATATGTTACAATCTTGCAATAAAAAAAAGCTGGAATTACTTTAACCATGAACAATGCCAAAACTACACTGTCCAAGAAAATGGGGTAGTACCATTTATATTATGGCCTTTTAAAAGCAGTGTTTTGCATATTCATTTGCATGTACGTATTAAACAGAAGATATGTTGTAAGTAATTACGTTCTTGTACTAAGTACTGCAAATTCGGCATCAGGCTTTTCGAAACCATAATAGACGTGAGTTGGTTGAATAAATGCTAATACTGCCTCGTTTGTATATTTGATTTATTAAAATTTATTTGGATCCTAAAAACAACCATTCATTACATTTTTAACATTAATAAAAGCATTGATACATCGTCACATCGTCTTATAATATACTTATAAATAATTTTATAAAATTGCAATTGTCATATGCTTAGGCGATTAATATCATAGTAAAAATAGAAATGTCAACATTTTTTTACTTAATTAAAATACTCTAGTAAAACTTTATTATTTAAAATTAATTTTAATTAAATTTAAAGGCAATATTTTTTAGCAATACTTTTTAAATTAGAAATCTATGTGACCATTTAATAATAACACAAGCCAACAAATTTAAATTTTTGTAACATTGACGATAATAGGTTTATTTGAAGTATATAAGAGTCCTAAATCCGAAAATGATAAGCTAATTACTGTAACACGTACAGTTTTTTTGTTATAAGGCGAAAAAGAGGAGACGACATATTTTTACATTCTAATATATTTATTTAATATAAACATATAGAACATGTGGAATCTATGCAAAAACATTACTAAGGATTGGTTGTTACGTGAATTAAAAATATATTGCACGAGATATGATACGGCGATAAAAACGTTCACTTTTTCTTTTATGTTCTGTAACATTATCCCTTTTTAAAACCCAACAGTAGTCGCCCAACATAGATGGGTTTCTGCATCCCTGGTATCTTGTTTCCATCGTCCTGATGTCCTGGTGAAACCTCTCTCCTTGTTCGTCGCTTACTGCACCAAATTTTCCGGGAAAAAATTTAAATGGGAGTGCAAAAAATGTATTTTTAGAGACATGCACAACCTAGTAATTCACAGGTTCTCAACAGTTCATCTATGAGGCTTTTATAGTCTGCATCTTTCTTGTTGCCCAGAAATCCTTTTAATACACGTACAAAACACGTCCAAGCTGCCAATTCCTTTTCATTTAATTGTTCTTGAAAACGGAGATCATCTAGGAGCTTTGTTATCCGAGGTCCAATAAATGCCTTCTTTTAATTTTGCATTACTTAATTGAGAAAATATTTCTCTTAGGTACTGCAAATATATAATATGAAGAGGCGTAGCAGCACCTTTTTTGGGTTAAGAAGGGGGGCATATTTAATGTTTGAAGTACCAGGTTTAAAAGACGTTCTATTAAGTCATTTCTTTTTACTGTAGTGTTTGTTTGTTGCCACAAAAAACAGCAATACTTTGTAAAACCGCTTTGAAGTCCTAGCAGGATACCTATGACTTTTAAATCTCCACAGATATCCCGCTAACACTGTTCATATTTAACACGATATAATATGGTTGCTAAGTTGTCATAGGTTTCTTTCATTGTCACTGACTGGGCTAAAGGAATAGATGGTTTTTTTGTTTCCATTATGAAGCAGGACTGCTTTTAGGCTGTATTTTGACGAATCTATGAATAAACGCCACTTGCTAAGATCATGTTCCATTTTAAGCTCATTCATTAAACCATTATCACAACAGACAAATAGCGACCCTTCCATTAAAAAAAACTTGATAATGTTACATTCCGTTTTCGGTAAAGTAAAACACTTGCTTTTTTATCTAACAAGTTTCACTGTTTTAAATCTGGAACCAAGAAGTTCCGATTTTTGTTTTGACAATCCTAGGTCATGTACCAAGTCATTTAATTCATTTTAAGTTATTAAGTGAGGTTTATTGGTAGTTGGTAAAAATGTTGGGTCACAACTGGTTTTCTCAGGAAGTTGTGGATCAGATTCTGATGAAGAATTAGAATCACTGGGAAACACGATGTCCAGGTTTGAAAGGCGGTATCGATACCGGTAGTTCCTAGCAATGAGGAACTGGCCTTAGCGCAGAAGGCAAATTTAAATACTCTTTTTTGTCTCTGTGTTTTTTTGAAATCCCTTCTGTTTTAGTGATGCAAAAGTAGCAATCACTTACATGGTCAGTAGGTTCTCTCTACACCATAGCAAACGGCATAGATTTTTCTTTCGATACATCCACTGCACTAAATTTACGTGACAACTCACACAACAAACATGGGGAGCCCAACTTTTATCTTAATCCCCAATTAGGCACTTAAAATATAAAAATAGGTTTTTTTGACTTTCTCAGATATAGATCTAGCTTGAGACTTAATAAATCTTCCACATATAACAAAACTTATCGGCTGTATTTTTATAACATTGACGACTCGAACTTGCCATTTTATATCAAAATCAACTTAAACACTTGACTGTACTGTAAACGAGACAGAAACAAACTAAACTGCTGAAAACAATAAAACTCTTAAAGGTTCGTACAATACTGTGAACATAACCCATCTGCGGTCTTGTTTAACTTTCTGGACCTAAGGCAGGTAAAAATGATTTTTAAGATTGCATTATATAAAAGAGAAGCAGGTACTTGAAAATGGGACGTGCTAAGCCATTTCTGGGAAAAAGGGTTTTAATAACTTCCTAAATGAAACGCAAAATAAGCATTCTTATCGATGTTACAAAAATTATGACTTGTGTAATATTTAAATCCTTTTTAGGCAAGGTCCATAAATAATACAATGATTGGGGAAAGCTCTCTTGTAGTTAGAATGTATTCTCCAAGTACCAGCTTTATTTTTTTGGAAAATGACGAGAATGACAACCAGTTCTGTAACAAACTTTACCAATATAAGGTCTTATATACAACAAATCATTTTCACGAACGGAATAATGTTACATTTTACTACATGGTGGGTATAAACGAAACTAATAGTCAGTTATAAAGGAAGCAATCTTATTAGGTTTCTCCAGTTGAAATAATTTTGTGGATTCATGTGAAACCAGCGTTGAAAAAGTAATCAGTCAAATAATATATTTATTTTACTGTGATATAGCCCCAATTAAAAAAATATTTTGTAGTTTATAATTAAGTAATATGCGATCTGTTCTAATTAAAAAAGGTAAAATCCTATTATAAAATGGACACACTCAGACAAAACTTTTTTTGATGGAGTATTCGGAACCTCTTCTTTAGGATGTTAATTCCTATTCAATTAGTAATTAATCATCGATCTAGCTATTATAACATACGTTAGTTTAAATAACTTAGTGTTTAAGGTAGTGTTGCAATGAAAAAGACTGAATGATGACCATGGGAAATTTATGATCAAATATAAAATTTTACTTACTTCAGACAACAGAAGATCAAAATTCAATTATTTACATACTTATTAACGATATATTATTGGCATTAAAATAAAAACTTAATCTTACAGGTAAAAACAAATATGGAAATTTTTAAACTAAGAAAACATATACATTCAGTGAAAAAAACTAATTCATCTTATTTAGATGAGGAATATAATTATTTAGGCAAAAAACATAAATTTGTGCAATTGGGTTCAGGCGTCGATCAGTTCTTTCTAAAGTTTAAGATTGATCGTAAATTTGTATCTAAGATTCAGCTACTAGTTTATTATGTGACAGATGATGGAGAAACAGTGACAGCAACAGTTTCTAATGATGTCAAGCCATGTACTTTAAAGGTAAGGAACTTCCATTTTTCATTAGTAAATACAAAGTGAAATATTAGTAATAGGCAACACTTACGATAAAATTGTTTTTGTCCACTCACCAAAATATAATACTACAAAATAACAATTTACCGCCTGCAAATTAGTCGAAATAGAAATTACGGAATAATAAATGTATCCAAATTGGATAGGTACAATCATAAATACGGCGTTTAAAAACATACGAAGTAAAGTACGTCACTTAGATTTTCATTAATTTTGTTTAATATTGAAAGGCGAAATCTGCGATAATATAAATTTAACTAAGCAAAATGTTCTTGGACACAAAAATAATTTAGTTCATAATACAGTATAATCCCTCCTCTGGCAGCTCCCAACTGAGCAACACGTAATTCCACTCTTATGCATCCCTTTACTTGAGCGGCCTCGAATTTCCCACTTGTGTCCAGACTGTTGCCCGCAGAGGTTTTCTCTTTTTCGCCAAAATCTCCAAATATTTAAATATCGTGTTAATAGACTACCTCTTATCATACTTAAAACACCCAAGGTATGTTAGTGCTTAGACCTTTAGCCTTCGTGAACTGTCCCTAGATAAAAAAAATCTCTATAAAAACTCAATAAATATTCTAAATACAAACAACTAAGCTTTCGTAATTTCTACTACAAAAAGGTTACTTCTGGTTACCAATGTATTATGTGAAGGTCATCGAATGCTTAAGGCTTAAGTACTAAAGTACCGTGGGCAGTGGCTTAGCCATAGGCCATGGACTCACGGGGTCCGGTACTCCCATAGAACCAAGCCAACTTACATATTTAGCCAGTTTAGATCGATTGAAATATAAAGCGATATGCCACTAATGACCAAACACTGTCGGCACCAATTGTTCCTATCACTAGATTTTAGCCGGTGTCGGCATTGGATCCCAAATACTAAAAATGGTAATAGGTTATCAAAGATCTGCATGTATTTTAATAAATTCTACCCATCGATTTCCTAAAAAAATGTTTCAAAATGTAAGTAAAAAAACTTCACTTTGTTAATAAAGCTAATCAAAATTTTATGCCAGTCCACATTACTCGATATGTTTGGGAGGTACAGGGCGTCTTTGAATTTTTGTCGATTTTACGATAGTCCTGTATATCGGTTATTATTAGAAAAATAAAAAAAAGTAAAATGGTAATATTTTGTAGATTTTTTTGTAGATTTTAATTTTCAATGGCATATAGTTATTACACAAACTTTGGTTTTTTTAATGGAACACCATATATATTATTTTACCAATCAACTGCGATTTAAATTACCTTTTTAATGATGCCCACACTCTATATATAAGTCACGTAAAACTATGTAGGAGGGGTGGATTATTATTGTCAAGACTCTTAGTAAATATAAATCCCAATATAATGCCTTTAATAAAACATTCTTTATTTTTTTTATAAATCTTATCTTGAATTTCAAAACCAAATGACAAATACCAAAGTTTATTAATTATCCCACCAAAGATTAAAACCAAACATCCCTTCTTTGCTTTGGAAGTAGAGTCCTTTAGGTCGGGTATTATATCTTAATTATCTATACTTCTAGTTACGGTAAAAACTATGTTTAAACTTAAGATATCAGAATCGGTACTCCGGTACCGCTTAAAGTTAAGATTGTAAACTAAAAGATAGATTTTAAAAAATAGAAAAAAACAATAACTGTGGACCTCAGTTTAGTCTTAAGATTTTTTTGCATAGTTTACCGACACTTTTAAAATACCGAACCATTAAAAGTAACTTTAAGTTAATGTTTTTTTGAAAATTTTGAAAAAGCCGATATGTTTGAATTTAAAGTGAAAGGAATTCTTTCGCAAATGATACGTATTTTCGAAAATATCCGTACCGAAGACAGCCAAATATTAACACGTTTAAGCATTTAGAACATAATTTATGCCAGTATGGATGGTTTGTTACACCACTTGCTGTAGCCTATAAAAATAAAAAGCACATCTTTATCTAAAGTTTTAACTTTTTTTAATAGATTGTTTGTTAAAATAATATTTTAAATCAATTTATTTTGTTTTAAATAATGTAGTTTAAAGTTTAATTTAATTTAATAATAATGTGACATTTTAATAAAAGTAGTTTTATTATGTTACTTAACTGGATATTTGACATAAATTAAAAATTTAATTATAACCTCCCTACCTACATGATTTTATTGGTTTTTAAATAATAAAAAAAGAAAAACTGCAAAAACAGTAGTTTTGGCTGACTTATACAGGAATGGCAAGACAAGGGCTTGGGAGCCAATTTTAGTGTAATGGAGTGAGATCCATATGGCATGACCACAGATTAAAAAGAGAAAGACAACAATTTCCCCTATCCCACTTCCAATTCAACGACGGTCGACGGCGCCTACGATTCGTTAGAATATTTCCGACAGCAATTTTAGAAATGTTTTAAAAATCATACATTTTATAAAGATTTTTATTTAAAAAAAGTTATGCGCTTAGCAAAAAAAAAGAAATTTGTAAAAAATATTAGTATTTTAGAATGGTTAAAGATACTTTATTATTTTAATAATAGGTATTTATTATTTTATCGAGCAAGACAACATACATAATTGTATTTGCAAATGTTTCAGCAGGATGGCTGTCCTGCTCGTAACGCAAGGCCAGTTCCGGAATTTCTCACTAGGACTTTTCCTGAACTGCTTATTTGTGGCAGAGGTACCAAACCATGGCCAGCAAGGTCACCGGATTTGGTATCCACATGAAAGGCCTGTAAATTTAGTTGAGTTACGGGCAAAAATATATGACATTACTAACTCCATTACACCGGAGGTATTGACGAATGTTAGGAAGGAGTTTTATAATCGGCTTGGATATTGCGAAGCTCAGCAGGGCAATGTCTTTGAGTATGTATTAAAATGAGAAGAGTTGTTTTTTATTATATGGATTACTATTAATTTCATTACCTTTTCAGAATGTTCATGATTTTATTGAATATAGCTTCTATTTGTACTTAGGCTGTCTATAATGTCTGATAAAAGATTTAAACCTTAAATAACTGTTGTATTAAATGGATACGTAATTAACTGCCACTAAAAACGCTTTAGGCGACGAATGATTCCAGATTTTCTTTGAATAGTAGTCTATTATTTATAACAAGTAAATTTATAAAATGTCTGATAAGATGATACTAAAATTTCTAACAAATTGTGAAACTGGAAATTCGTTAAATCTTAGTAAAGTAATTGGCATTACACAGTGTCATTAAAAGCAGGATCCCTTTTGGCGTAGAAGGATTCCCCGTTTGCGTTTCTTTCATATGTCAATTTGTTATAATTTACTATTTTAGGGACGAAAATTATATAAGAATTTATTTAAAAATCCTAATTGAAAAAGTAATTTCTAATTAAGACTGAAATAAAAAATTTATAATCTTATTTAAATAATCGTAGATTTGGCATTACGACTAATTACTGACTAGTGTGTGTACTGACGCCCGAATCTCTTTCTTTTTCAAGTTTTTCTGTCTTTTTTCCTCAAATAAATTAAACCCCGATAAATTACCAAAACCCCTTTTTTTTTTTTGTTTTAAAAAAAAAATCGAAATGAAAAAATCAGTATGTTACTGAAACCTACGAAAAAATCTACAAAATGTTGCTATTTCAAGTTTTTCTCTATCTCTAATAATAACCGATATACAAACCCTTTGTAAAATCGACAAAAATTCAAAAACGTTCAGTATCCTTAAAATAAATCGAATTAGCCTTAAAGTTTTAACACATTTAAATTGGTTTTAAAAATCCGTTTCGAGAATGTACAAACATAATTGCTCTATCTTACATTTTTTTCAAAACCCCGTACACACAACCAATATGCGCCAGCCTGTACAACGTAGTACAGCCACACGCCCTAACACTCTAGGCTAAATAGGTTTCTACTTTGTTCTGTAAACGTATAAAGCTCCCGATCAAAATTCTGGCGGAGAAAATCAAGAAAATTAGCACAGTCTCATATTTTAATGTGCATTAAAAGAGTGCGAGTGTAACAGGTTAGGTGTCCCCAAGTGTCTTTCACATGTTTCTTAACGAAAAATATATGTTTCGTAAAAAGTTATTTCATTTTCAAACCTCTAAACCTTATCACTCTATAGAAATGTTACTGAAGCTTTTACTTTTTTATAAAATAACGATTGGTATAGCTTCCAAGGCATAATATAGTTTAGCGTACATATTTATTTATTTTAGTTTATTTTTTAGTACTAAGCAAGTTATTCAAATCGTAAGAAATAAATGCAGAAGTAACGGGACAAAAATCAAGCTGTTTTTCTTTTAACGGGTCAAAGTAGTAGCGTCAATGAAGCATTTTAGTTGAAAGTCATTAAGAACAGCTCCGATTTTGATATTTTTTTATAATAATTTTGTTTTTCCATATTTTTTAAAATCAGAAACCTTTTGGAGGGAGCAAACAAATATTTATATTGTTTAAAAAATATTTATGCTGTAACTTTTTAAATATTTATTTTCGTTATTTTTGTACAAAATCTTTTCTGTAGATAACTAAATTTCCTACAAAAATATCTTTATAAAAATTTCTCGTATTTTTCATAGTTTCGAAGATATCGTGAACTTCATTTTCTGAGAGCAGAAATTTTACTCAAATTCCGGACTGAAATAATTGCTTATAAGATGTTTTTTTATATAATAGTGACATAACATAAATAAATATAACAAAATAAAAAATTTATATATTTTTTTAGAATTTAAACAACTCTGAGAAACATATTCCATATTAGATAATATTTAAGAAAATACTATTTATCAGTATTTTAAATATATTTTATTAAATGTTAAAAATTTTCTGCTTCAGGTACTCACATATACAAAAAATATAAAATTTAATTTTCAGTTATATTTTGCGTATTTGAGATTTCATCTTCTTCAAGTGGTGGATGGTTATCGCAGCCATTTTCACCGCATACACTGCAAGCCGGTGAGCACATGCTGAACCGCATCCTGTTTGCAGGAGCAAAATATTTATGATTTTTAAGACGTTTTCAGCAGCTGCTGGTTGCGTTATTTTTACTGATTTTAAATAATTGTCGTTTTGCCAACCCCATTCTTCAGGAGAAATTAAAGAATTACTTTTCCATTGCTGGACTTGTAAG
Source organism: Listronotus oregonensis (assembly GCA_019359885.1). NCBI lineage: Eukaryota > Metazoa > Arthropoda > Insecta > Coleoptera > Curculionidae > Listronotus > Listronotus oregonensis. Next base: position 43,764 of record JAHBCN010003049.1, on the reverse strand, counting down.
TAGATTCTTAGCACCTGATGATAAAGAAATATTTTTTTAAATCACTCAAAAATAATGCATTACAACGAGTTTATTTAACAAAAACTATGTTAAGTAAATATGGAAATATAAAAAAAATGTTTTATTTATTTGTGCATTTATATGAATGTAATACTACCTCCGCCTTTTATAATAAAGGTACAAATGATTTTATTAAATTTTTTAATAATGATTATAAATTACGTGCAACAGCTGACACTTTTATCGTTAAAAATCAAAAGTGAACTTTTTAATGAAGGTGTAAGTTGTATACTCACAATGTATGGTGCTAAAACTGCCAAAACCTTAAATAAACTTCAATACAAACGTTTCATAACATTAGCGTCAAAAGATAAAAGTGTACAACTTCATTCACTACTTCTGACAAAAAATGCAGTAAAACAACAAATCAAAAGAGTCTACTTACAAGTTCAGCAATGGAAAATTAATTCTCTAATCCCTCCTAAAGAATGGGGTTGGAAAAAAGACCAGCAGCACCTGAAAACGTCTAAAAATCATATTTTGCTTCTGCAAAACAGGATGCAGTTTAGCATGTGGCTGCAGAAAAAGTGGCCTTCATTGCTCACCGACTTGCATTGTTTGCAGTGGAAGTGAGTGCGATAACCACCAACCACTGAAAGAACATGAAATCTCCGATACGCAAAACATAAATGAACATTTTTAACATTTAATAAAATATTTAAAAAATACTGATAAGTAACTTTTTATAAAATTTTATTAATTTTAATTTAATCATATTTTTTTAAATACCTATTATAGAATATGTTTCTCAGAGTTGTTTAAATTCTAAAAAATATATTAATTTTTAATTTTGTTACGTATATTTATTTAATGTCACTATTATATAAAAAATATTGTATAAGCAATTATTACAGTCCCGAAATTGAGTAAAATTTCTGTTCTTAGAAATTAAAGTTTACGATATCTTCGAAACTACGAAAAATATAAGAAAATTTTATAAAACTATTTTTGTAGGAAATTTAGTTATCCACAAAAAAGATTGAATGTAAAAACGACGAAAATTAATATTTAAAAACAATATAACAATATCTGTTTGCCCTCTCCAAAAGGTTTCTTATTTTGAATCATATGGAAAAAGAAAATTATGTAATTTTGGCAGTTTTATGTATTCATTGACGCTACTAAAGTAATTCCATTTTAAACATGGTTCTTTAGTATATCTTAAAAGATGAATCTATATTACCTATTTAAGCCAAAATAATATTTTAGACTAGTAGAAACAAGTCGTACGATTTGGTATTGGTGCAGTTGATTAAATTAAAAGAGCAATCAAGTAGAAATAATTATTTTGTCTAAAAACTAGATCTCTCAATTAAAAATATAATACTTAGGTTGAATCATCCTGGAATCAAATGCAGTTGGTACCTGGCGAACTTGCAACACTCAGTATTCGCACAGAAACTCCAGCCTTATGTGCTTTCTCAGCCACTGACAAATCTAGCAAATTTATATCTGGCAATAACCAAAATTTTAATATGGAAGCTGTTTTAAAAACTGTTTTAAAAGAACGTGAAGGTGCCCGATCTGGTCGAAATACCTGTATTTCAGCCAATAAAAAAAGTCCAGGTTAGTATATGTTACTTTACATAATTAAATAATTGTAATATTTTTAAGATTAAGGTAATATATCTAAAAAGTAAAGGTAAACCTTTGGGCTGCGTCTTTTTCTTATTAAAATAAGAAAAAAGTTCCTATTAACATGGGTCTAGAAATCACCCCTTTTTAAGTGACGGGCAGTAAAAGGGTTAGTAATGAAAATGTTTATTTAATAAATTGGTAATACTGAAAAAAAAACTAAATTAAGTTTCGCAGATTTGTACTTTATATTATTTTTCATCATTTTTTAAACTCACCCAACCCACTTTTCAGAATAAGAAAAATAATAAAGGTAATAGCAAAAATGCCATTTGAATTCCACAAAATCTTAAAAAAGGCTGGACTTTAGTTGGTATTGATATCCAATCAAAAACATTTATAAAAAATAAGGGCAAAGTTCCTATCCATAAATCTTGACCTTTTAAAGTACTGAGATCTAAAATTAAACCACTAACTGTCCACCATTTTTTCCACTCTTATTTGACTTGGCACGTGTTTTTTTGATCTATCTGTATTAATACATGTTTTTTTTTTCATTAATACAGACAGATCAGTTAATAATTTTCCAAGTAATTTTAACTCTTAGGAACAGAACTTGGTCTACTAGATACTTAGGCATCAATCCTGCGTGGGCTGACATTAAGATTAAAAAAGAACCTTACCTTTAAATTCACTCTGAAGGTTAGGTTCTACATCTAATAACCACTTTGTGTTTTGTTCCACCTACAAAGCAACGTATACTGAGAAAATTACTTATTTTAATCTCCCTTAAGTCGCATCTGATTTGAGGTCTAATAGGCAAAATGTAGCAATTATTTGTTTAGTGAATAAAATCCTGCCTGTATTTTAAATTTTAAGACGATTATGACCTCAGAAACTCAGATTTAAGCAGATTATTATTACCCCCAAATATACGCTATTACTTTCCCTTTTCAGGGCGGTTAGTGTAGAGCGAGATCGGTCTTAGTCTTGCGGTTAGTTGTGGTTATCGGTCTTAGTCTTGCGGTCTTGGTCTTGGTCTTGCAGCAAGACCAAGACCGAGATCAAGACCAAGACCGCCTTTTCGCTTGCAAGACCAAGACCAAGACCGGGGTATGCAAGACCAAGACCAAGACCGAGAAGTGCAAGACTACGCAAGACCAAGACCGACCCGCAAGACTCTTGCACTTCTGCAAATTTTTTAACAACTGCCAAAAAAGGCGATTATTTAATGAGTAATGGTTTTTTTTTAATAAAATAATAATTAAATGGATAACTTTGTTATTTTATACAGTTCTTTAACAACAATTATAAGTAAATTCAATAACATGTTTTAAAAATAATAGGATTGTGACTTAATGGTCCGAACAAGCACGATATCTCCGAAACCGTTCACGACAGAGAAAAGCTAGGGGTACAAAAGTTATAGAAGCTGAAAATAACTTTTATATTCCAAATGTTTTTTTTTAAATTAGCTAAGTGATGCCACTTACAGGGTGGATCAAAAATTATTAAAAAATATATTTTTCATGTCATATAGGAAAATTTTTTATACAAATGTATTTTAAATACCACTTCCGGTTTTGATGTAAAAGGCACAACAATGCTAAAAGAATAATAATGACGTCATTTTTATCAAAACCGAAAATTATATTGAAAAACCATTCTACGTTGATATTGTTTCTATATGACAGTTTAACAATTTTACAGCATAATGACAGGTTCTATTTTTAAATGATTTTTTGTCATAAATTTTATATTTTAGTTAAAAGCTAAAAATAAGGGAATTTTCTTGAGTGGCAGTGGATTCTTCGGAAAATTCTAGAATAGAAAAAAAAATTACATTTTACGTCCTTCTTTTCTATAATTTTTTTCATATTCAGTTTTTCACCATGACGAACGGATTTTGGAGATTTCGAGCTTTGTCACAGTATTGAGCCACCTTGTATCTGCAGAATGTTTATAAAGTATTTGTACAAACTTAGTACGGCAAATGTTGACTAATTTAAAGATAAAAAGTTCACATGAACTGAAAAGATTTTTAAATAACTTTTTTTTTAATCAGAAACCAATGTTAACGTATTAGAATCATTTTGACGAAAATTTCATATCTGGTTGAAATTAAAAGTTTTATTTTCCTGCTCACACAGTACCTAGTTTTGTATTTCTTTTAATTTTATATACTTCTTCAAAGAAAATTTAAATAATTCGTATCACCAAAATGTTTCTTTGTGCCACTAAATGAATAAAAACAGGTTGTGTCTTAATTCAACTAAAAATTGAGCATAAATAAATAAACCCCCTACATTTAAAATATGCTTTTTAATCAAATAATTCAAACATATGTGTAAGGTTAAAGTTGGCATACTTTATAATTTTAATGCAGAAAATATAGTTTCCATCTTTATTTATTTTTAAGTATTAAAAAAATATATTTTATTCAATATTACTAAGTTTAAATTATTACTACCAAAAAAAAGCAAGACCTGCAAGACTCTTGCAGCAAGACCAAGACAAGACCAAGACCTTCCTTTGGATTGCAAGACCAAGACTAGCCCGGTCTTGGTCTTGGTCTTGCTTTGCTCATCACTATGGGCGGTCCAAGTAAAAAATGCGCAGTTTTCAGAATTTTTTCTTTACTTGTGTCCTGCAAACGAAGTTTTAAGTTTCTACTTCTGCGGAAAGTGCCTCATAATTTTGATGCGCCATGAGTAAGTCAGGTAAAAACGTTTCCATTGCTAACTCTTTAACTTGCCGTAATCCAAAAACGGGTCTTCTCAAACCCATGACAATAAGAACTTTTTTCTTAACGTGATAAAAGAAAGACCTGTGGAAAGGTATTGTTTAGTTTTAAAACACCTTATACAGGGTGATTCCAAAAACATGTCATCGCTTAATGGAAGATTCCTTGGTCAAAATAAGACAAAATTGCTAAACATAGCTCCCAAACGGCTCCATTTTTTAGATACAGGGTGTAAAAGAAAAAAAATCCCTTTATTTTTAAAACGGGATTTTCGATGTAAATGAAACTTGGTACAGTTAAAACATTGTCCGAATACATCTTCTGATGATACATTTTTGTAACATTTATGGACTAGTGGCATAGCTTAAGGCATTTTTTTACCATTATTTCGTCATAACTTTTTTTATAATAATTTAATATAATATATGATGCTTATTTTCTGCTTAATTCTACATCAAAAAGGAACTATTGAATTAACATGAGAAGCTTAACGGTTTTCGTAATATTCTAATTTTAAATTTGCAGGATAGGGGTAATATTTAAAATTAATAAAAATTTTAATTTTTACAAAAAATCGATAAAACGGAAATTAAATGCATGTATTCGACACGGCATGGACACTTTGAACATTTTTTGTAAATATTACAATGGTTTTTTGTTTTTAAATGTTACTTTTTTTGTACCACGCAAGTTAAAAATTAAAATTACTCGAATTTCGTTAAGTTTATTAGTTTATCAAGTTAATTCAGAAGTATCTTTTTGATATAGAACTAATCGGAAAATAAGTATTATGTAGAAAATTATCAATAATAATATCAAAAAAGTTATGACAAAATAATGTTAAAAAAAATAAAATTGTCCAAAGTTAGCCGTAACAACCTTAAAATGAATGTTTTTTCATTGCTAGAAAAGTCGTATTTTAAACTAGCATTATTGGTAATTAAATAGAATACATACTCTTTAGATATGTTTAAATCTAACTCAATTCTGAAAACTAATCCTTTTTCTCGCAATTTTAAGTATCGGCAAGAACGTCTGAAGCTGTTTCTGTATCAGAAAGTTTATGGGATCTGAGAAGAAAAAAACGACATGTTTATTCGTTTGCCGAAGATTATGACTCCTATGACATTTTTTCAGTGAGTATCCAAAAATTAGTTTTTAAAAATAATATATAAAAAAAACTGTTGCATCTTAATAGCACACCCAAGGCTAAAACAATATGGAGGTACGATATCCTTTGCAAATATCAGTGGATTAACACCAATTTAAACCAACGACTTCCTTTCTTAAGGACAGGAAGTTCTTTCGTTTTGATGGCGGTCTATATGCTTACCTTCACAACAATAAGTCTTGTGCTAAAATTGATGATATCATTTCCCAGTTTCCCTCCGTTAAAGTCATTTAAATTTTTTGTCATTTACAAAAGTTGACCCTTAAGGCAAAGTAACCTAAGTCTAGGTATGGATGCTAATGCTCACTACACGGTGTGGGGGAGCACAGACATTAACCAAAGAGGAAGAGACCTCTTGGAATATCTTATGGGTACGAATCTGGAGATTCTGAACAGAGGCTCGGTGGGCACCTTTCAGAATAGAATATGAACAGAAGTCTTAGATCTGACCCTATGCTCACGGAGCATAGAAGATGACTGCAGAAACTGGAGAGTCTCGAATGAACCCTCACTCTCGGACCACAAGCACATACTCTTTGACCTCTCGTCTGAGAGAGAAAAGGAGAAAGTGTTTAGGAATCCGAGACACACGAACTGGGAGGAATATCGAGATAAACTTAGGACGCGGATGGCGACCTTTCCGACAAGGTACGGAACAGCTAGGCAAATTGAGATCGCGGTGAGACATATGGAGGAGGCTATTATAACCTTCTACCATGAGTCCTGCCCAGCGACCACTGCAAAGCAAAGAAAAAAACCATGGTGGAACCAGAAACTCGCTAAGATGAGGCAAATAACTAGGAAGAGGCTCAACAAGGCCAAGAAAACCAAAACTCCAGAGGATGAGGAACTCTATCACGAGGCTCTCAGAACCTACAAGAAGGAAATCGCTTTATCGAAACAAGAAACCTGGAAGACTTTCTGCGGAAGCATAGAGACATCCAAAGACACATCTAGACTGCTAAAGGTGCTGAAGTCGGACACAGAATCAAAACTGGGACTCAGAAAACAGAATGGAACATATACAGAAAACTTCGGAGAGACAGCTGAAGTCCTTCTGAAAGCACACTTCCCTGGGTGTCACATAACAGGAAGGAACAATGAAGCCATAATTGAAGAATGCAGACTGGAAGGAGAAAAATGTTGGAAGCTGGCAGCAGAGATCCTCAATGTCAGGAGGATGGAGTGGGCGGTGAGATCGTTTGGGCCATTCAAGGCGGCGGGGCCGGATGGAATATTCCCGGCACTACTGCAGAAGGCTCTGGACATTCTCACTCTGCCCATGTTGAAGGTCATGAGGGCTTCCATGGCTCTGGGGTATATCTCCAAGAGCTGGAGGAGGACCAGACTGGCCTTCATACCAAAACCTGGCAGGACGGACTACTGCGACAGTAAAACGTTTAGACCCATAAGTCTCACATCGTTCTTTTTAAAGACAATGGAGAGAATGATAGATGGGCATATAAAAGTTAAATACCTAAAGGAAACCCCACTCAATAAGAGACAATTCGCATACACGGCAGGAAGCAGCACTACAGCTGCACTACATGAGCTTGTTGGAAACTTGGAATAATGTCGAGATACGAAAGACTACGCTCTAGTGGCCTTTCTAGACATAGAAGGAGCATTTAATAATACCACGACAGTGGCAATATGTAATGCACTTGAGAAGCATGGCATCGACAAGACTATCATACGATGGATCCGTCTGATGTGGAGGACGGTGGAGGACCAGGGGGGGCACTGTGACATCATGGGCCAAGTGAGAACTGTGCTCTTTCGATGAAGCAGGATAGCATCCCCCCAGTAATCCACTTAGACCTCATGCACAAGGTGGACATGGCATCAGCAGATGACTGGGCTCACAAACGCTGTGGGACACCAAGCGAAGGAACAGTTATATACACAGATGGCTCAAGGAAAGGAGGCCGCACAGGCTTCGGTTTCTATGTAGAAAGGACGAACTACAAGTTCTATGGAACAATGGGAAAATATGCAACCGTATTTCAGGCGGAAGTTATGGCAATAGCCAAAGCCATAGAATACTGCCTGAATAGAAGATACAGGGGAAAAATAACTATATGTACTGACAGTAAGGCAGCGATCGGGGCGCTAACAAATACAGTGCACAGATCAGAACTTACAAATAGATGTCGGGAAGCAATTAATAAACTAACGAAAACCGCCAGAGTCACCCTGCAATGGGTCCCTGGACACAAAGGGATCCCGGGGAATGAAATGGCTGACAAACTCGCCAATTTGGGAGCTGAGGACAACGGACCTGAATATACCCTGTGAGTCTCTTACAACACGGATATGACAGAGATAGCAACATGGATTGAGAAACGGTTCGATGAGAACTGGAAAAAGACAAAAGCCAGACAATCAAAGGCTATTATTGGGGAAGAACTATGGAAGGACCTACCGATGAACATAAAGGACTTCAATAGGGTGCAAATGAGAAACCTGACAGGCATACTGACAGGTCATTGTAGAAACAGACACTATCTCAACAAGATAGGAAAAAGCGAGACAAGTGCATGTAGATGGTGTGGAGAGGGAAGAGAGGACGCCATACATGTACTTAGAGATTGCCCAGCACTAGGGCACATCAGGGGGAAATGTCTGGGTACGGCATGGCTGGACCTAAATGACATAAGATTCCTACCACTAACGGGACTCGCATCACTAGTGAGGAAGTTGGGGCTCTAGTAAGCAAAACGACAGCACCATATAGTGTAAAAGGAATGCATACGTAAGGGACAGTACAGGGTGACGGAACCTGTGTATGCTTAAGGGTTGGTGTAGAGCATAATGGGCTTAGGCCTCAGTGCTCAGGGCCCCAGCGAGGGAACTCACCATGCTACAATAGATAGATAGATAGAACCTAAGTCTTTGCGGTTAATAACTCGCGCAGAATGTACCACTTTCTTTTGACGGGTTTTTTTTTTCTTCAAATAGTTGCTTCTGTGCCTCATAAAATGTCAGACCTAATATTTAAAGTCGACCAAGTCAAGCGTATCTTTTCTTCTTTTGATACCAAGTAATTCTTTGCTAAAACTTGCAGTTAATCTTACGCGCCCCTCTTATTTTTTAGTAAAGGCGTTTTTCTGGATAGCTCGTGGAATCCCCAAGAAAGCATTTAAAACTGTTTCTTCTCATTAGGTAATGGAAAATTTATAAAATTGTAAATTTTAAAATATTTAAAAATCTTAAAATTATCCATGACATAGTACAGTTTTTATCATATAACTGCAATAAGTTTCTTAGGTTTATTGGCGAATCTTTAATCATTTCTCTTAAAATATATACGAATTTTGATAAACTCTGGCCTTACTGCTCCCTTACAAACATTTTTCTTAGAGTCTTTCCCCTAAATTTTCTGCTTGGCTCTCCAATTTTTAGAATTCTAGAGTGTAATGAAAGAGATCCGTTATTGTAGGTGGTCACATCCTTCTTGCCTTCACAAAATTAATGCTGGTGTACCCCAAGGCCTATTACTGACACCAACTCTATTTCTTCTTCATAACAATGATCTCCTTTTCTCTTTCTTTTACGATTGATCCCATCCCATTCATAGTTTTGCTGACAATATTACCTTTTACTCTAATATTCATTTTGTTAACATAATTTCTAAACCCTATTGGAAAAGATAGTGTAGGGTAATGCATTGCTTTCACAAATATTCAGCTATTATTGGATTGGCCAAGTTGTGCCTAACCTTGTTTCAGGAGCTAAACACACTAGATTTAATATACTTGAAAGTCACATGCAGCTTAAAGTCAAATACACTTTAAAGTCGGTTATACTTTATAGCTGGCTATCAGCATATCCTTATTATTATTTTAAAGCATTTTTTTATTATAAGAAGAAACACTTTTTATTTTAAAAAAAGTTCTAACAAAAAATACCTTCTTTAATATATTTATTAACGTCGACTGCAAATCGCTAAATATTCTTAGATCTTGTGGTATTTGCAAGAAACATACTGTTTATGCACTAGTTACTCAAAACCCTATAATTTTGTTTGAACTGGTTTATAAATTTATTTAAAATTTTATTTTATTTTAGAGATTTGGAGTAATCACAATTACCGATCTAAAAGTAGTAAACAAGCATTGTTACAATGGTAAGACTTATTTATTCATAGTTTGTAAAACATTTAAGTTCAAAACACAATAATACAGGGTGTGATAAAACTAGTTTAATATATTAAAATCCTGGTCTGATCTGTAAATTGATAAAGATGGTACTTATTTTAAACGACATCAAAATTAAATTTAAAGGGTATGTTTGAGATAGGAAACTGTATTTTTGAACAGGTTGCCAAGTGACTATACTTTAACTTCAGCTCTAACCATAAATGACATAAACCTTTATTTTTTAAATAGGACTCCCTGAATGTTTTTATCTTTCTAGGACAAAGTTAGTAAACTAAACACATAAGCAGCTTAAAAAATACATGTAAAAATAATAATTTGATGTCGTAAAAACAATTGTATTTAGTATAGCATCTAAAGTAAGAAAGTAAAACATACCGGGTGTTCCATTTAAAAGTCCAGAGTTTAAGTTATTTTCGGTTAAACCGAAGGATGGATGGAAGACGGTCGCTTGCCAAAATATGTAGTCCTATACATACCCATTATGTTGTTTCGGTACCTTTAAAACCAAAAAAGTTATAGAAGCGAGCTACTCCTGAGGAATATCCGGTCTTGTGTAATAAAATGTCGAATGTCGAATCCCTAAGATAGCGATTAAAATTAAAACTGGTTGGTTTTTACGTTTAATTTAAATGGCTGTGCTGTCGTTTTGTTCAGGTTTAGTAATCGGAGGTATGCTTTTTAATTTATATTAAAACAGGTACTTGCGTTCAGTCGTAAAAAAGCTTCTAGTAGGACTTAAATGATCAGTTATTTACATAGCTGGGCACCGTTAATCAAATAATTAACTTCGTTATTCGCTTATCCGTTACTTAAAAAGTTAACTTCGTTAAACGTTAAAGCGTTACCTCTGGGACGACTTAAGGCAAGCTAACGTTAATCGTTAATCCGTTAACAAGTGATAAAAATGCTTTTTTATATCATTGCGTTAAACATCTACTTATAAGAACTGTTGGTTTGGGTTCTGGAAGTTAACAGGTTGGAAACAAAGAAAAACGTGTATACTTAGAGTGTGTAGTTTAGTCATCTGGTATCATGTGGATATTGCCCTTTATAAACATTCATATGTTAAAGTTCCCGTTTGAGAGTGAAGCTCGTTCCGGCGTTAAAATTACTTTGCCTGTGGAAAAAAGACGTTCAAATGCAGGGCTTGATGGTATAGCAGTATTATATTTAATAAACAGATTTGTTCCCCGAGAAAAGCCGCATCGTTTAACAAGCCTTTTAATTTTATGTCCAGCCACATTTTGACGATATTTTGAGCTTTACTCTTTTGGCTCTTAGATATTTCTTCAGGCTGAGTAACCGAATTGAAAAAGTCTTGCTCATCATCGTCGCTGTTGCTCGCGTTGCTGCCTCCGCCACTTAAATTATCTCTGTCCTTCAAACTTTCGGCAGCTTCTTGTCCTAACGCCTCTTCTAGCTTTTCTCCATGCACTTTTTTTACTGCATCCACCTACCTGACTGCTGTCATACGATTAACAATTAATGGACTTGGAAAAATTTAACGAAATTTACCGAGTCCGTTAACATTTTTTAAAGTTAACTTAAAAGTTAATCCGTTAGTGAAAATTTTAACTTCGCTAATTAACGATATTTTTTTTAAATCTTGGGACAGTCCACGAAGGCTGATACCTAAGTACTAACGTACCGTGGGTGTCTTCAGTGTGGTGAGAGGGAGTTTGTTCACACGGGACTTAAATTTTTGGAGATTGGGAGGAGAAGGAAAAACTTCTGCGGGCAGCAGGTTCCATAGTCTTGACACTCTAGGAATAAAGGAACGAAGAAAGCGGAAAGTTCGGGGCCTCTCTAACTGAACTGTAAAAGGATGCATAAAAGTTGCACTACGTGTTGCTCTGTTGGGAGCTGCCAGAGAAGGAATTATACTGGCCAATTCCTCTGAGCAGAAGCCGTGAAAATACCTATAGAAGAGCGACAGATCCCCTACAGCTCGACGATGGGCAAGAAGAGGAAGCCTTTCTGTGAGCGTTGGATCATTAATAAGACGAACGGCTCTTTTTTGAATGGAGTCCAGAATGCTAAGTGTTGTAGGGGACGCCATTCCCCAGACATGAGAACAATATTCTAAAGAGGGTCTGATTTGGGATACATACAGAGTGTACAGATTGGAAGAAGAGAAATATTTTCTGGCTCGGAAGAGGAATCCAATCTTTTTGAAGCTGCCGAAGCTATGGATGAAATGTGTTAGTGCCAGTTGAGGTTATTCTCAAAAGTAACGCCGACTAGATTAAACGACTCTTTGTTCTGCAGAACTTGGCCGCTCATATGTAAGGGATGAGCATTCGCAGACTTTTTTCGCGACAGCGAACATGACTGTGTTTTTGAGGCATTAAACTGAACACGATTTTTGGCGCCCCAATCCAAGATAAGTTTGAGGTCTTGTGAAAGAGATATCTGCATTGACCTGCGCTTGTTTTCAAAATCAGAATAACACGGTGGCTTAAGAAATTGAATACTAGAGTGGAGGGTACTATCGTCAGCAAAACTATGAATGGGATTGATTGTGGAAGAGAGGAGATCGTTAATGTGTAGAAGAAACAGCGTGGGTGCCAGCACTGAGCCCTGGGGCACCCCAGCAATAATTTGGTAGAAGCTGGAGGAATGACCATCTACACTAACTGATATACGTCGATTAGAAAGGAAACTGGAAAGCCAAGAGCAAAGCTTAGGTGGAAGGCCGTAAGAAGGAAGTTTGTTAAGAAGCCCATCATGCCAGACCTGATCGAAAGCCTTGGATATGTCAAGAGCAAAGATCTGGGATTCACCAAGAAACTCAAGGGACTTGTTCCAGTTGTGTGAGACAAAGGAAAGAAGATCAGCTGTGGATCTACTGTGACGGAATCCATATTGTCTATCATGTAAGATCTTATGTTTTTCCAGATACTTTAAGATTTGGGAATTAATGAATTTTTCCATTACTTTGCAAACAACTGAAAGAAGAGATATAGGTCTATAGTTAGAAGGAAGACTTTTGGATCCTTTTTTGGGGACAGGTTGCACACGTGCAGCTTTCCAACTCTCCAGGAAAATGCCCGTGTCGTAAGAGATTCGAAAGAGGCGAGTTAAGATGGGTGCAAGCTCGGGAGCACATTTTTTTAAGACGATTGCTGGTATGCCATCCAGCCCAGACGATTTTTTAGTATTAAGAGAAGAAAGAATATGCTTGATCTGTTTGACTTTAAAAATTATAACGGACATTTTATAAGAAACAGGGACAACTGTTGGAAGAGGAAGATTAGTAGGAGGATCAAGCGTAGAATTGGCAGAAAACTGTTTGGCAAATAGTTCGGCTTTTCCTTTGGAGGTAGAGACAATTCCATCTTCAGAGATTAGGGGTGGAAAAGAATTTGTGCAAAAGTTCTGACTAATCTTTTTGGCAAAGGACCAAAAAGCTTTACTGCCATTTGAGCAAGAGAGAACTTTATCTTTTATTCGATTGTTAAAATGGTCTTTTGCTTCTGAGATGGTCTGATTATACTGATTTCTTGCTTCGATGCTAGCCTGTCGATTTTCGGGACTGGGGTTTTGAAGAAACTTTTTGTGGGCTTGAATTTTTAAAAGTCTGGCTTTGTCACAGGATTTAGAAAACCACGGTTTGTGATTTGAAATTATGGGGATCTTTTTAGTGTGGGGAATATAGGTCTCAATGCCGAGTTGAATTGTTTCGGTAATTTGTTTACATATTTCTGAAGGATCGTGAGTAGAAAAGCAGGTAGGTTTCCAAGGGTAGCTGGCAAAGAAATCTCTTAGACCATCCCAGTCGGCCGAATTGTAGTGCCAGAGGTTCGTGGCGGCATGCTTTCAGTTGCCTCAAAATGAGTGGAGTATGATACGGTGACCAAACCATGGTCAGAGCGACCAAGGGGAGCAGTGACTGATGCTTGATAGAGTTCGGGGGTGGAGGCAAGAAAGAGATCTAGGGGGTTAGAATTATGGGTGGGAACCCTAGGAAAGTAGGTAGGTTCCATAATTAGATTGGTGAGCGAGTTGCTGATTGCGAAATTTTCTGCTGCTCTGCCTTGTGTATCAGTTTTTGTGGAGCCTAGCCAATCCTTATTATGTACATTAAAATCCCCGAGGACAATTACTTCGGCCAATGGAAACTGGGAAATAATATTGTCGATCTTTATTGAAAGGAAATCAAAGAACTCGTTGTAGGAATTGTCAGACGGGGACCGGTATATACAGCAGATGAATTTGGTAGAAGATCTGAAAGTAAGTTTAAGCCAAAGAATATCAGGCCTACCCGATTCGAGGTTAGAAACCCTAACACAAGCCAGGTCGTTGCGAACGTAAGCACAAACGCCGCCATGGGGTCGAAAAGATGAAATGAGTTCATAACCTGGGAAAAGGAGGTGGTTGGTTGCTGTTTTGGGACTTATTTGGGTTTCGGTAAGAAATAGTATGTGGGGTTTGGAGGATTGAAGATAATGGTGAACAGAGTTTACGTTAGAGTTAAGCCCACATATATTTGTGAAGGATATCAGACTTTTCGATGGTGGCCCCCCAAATGTACCCCTCGCCCGGAGAACCGAATGGAGGGGTATTTTACCTCCGGATAACTTTACGTTCGGGTATGCCATCATCATTATTTCCAAATTTTAGTAGAGTGGAAAAAAAGAGAAAGGAAAAGAAAAAGAAAGAAGAGGAAGAAGGAAAACTAAAAGAGAAAGAAGGAGGAGGAAGAAGGAAAACTGACTCACCGCCCAGAACTCGAAACGTACTAAGACTTCACGAGTCCTTTAAGGGGCAAGTGGGGTGGTACCGCCTCAGGCGAGGAAAGCTCCTCTACCACCTACTAAGATAACACCTACTAAGAATAAGAACTACGATTAATGGATTAACGAGTTAATCTCCAGCTATGGTTATTTATCAGCGTCATGTTTAAAAAGGTAATTCAAAAACATTTTTTTTAGATACTAACAAATGTTAAAATTTTACCATGGCACGCACATTAATCAACAACACAAGAAATGCGAAATTTAAGATGACATTGCCAACCTTTAACCCTTAAATTTTGGCACATGCGGACATTTTAAAGAAAAACAGTATTAATCTGGCATGAGTACATTATAACGTGAAATAAAATATTACTTTAACAAATGTTTCAAAAGCTTTAAAAAAATAGCGAAAATTATTCGTGGATAACTGGTCTTTAAAACACTTGCTCTATTTTGAGAACTCCGGCTACGCCGTCGTGCTCGGAAAATCGCGCGTGTTTTAAAGACCCTAATAACCACTTATACTTTAATATATACTATTCTTCTATGGTCCACGTTTAAAGTCGAAGGCATATTGTTAAAAGATATACCTTTTTCAAAGTAATTTATGACATAATAATTAGGTTTTTTGTTTAGTTGATGCAAATTGTCTGTTATCTGATTAACATAAATAGTAAATAGAATATTGGCGGAGAAAATTTAAAATATTTTATTAATGTAAATAGATTGTCATTCTGTTATAATTATTACAACCTCAAAAGAAATTGTAATTATTAGTTTAGTGTTTAACAGTAGCACCAACAATACTTTTCTTAATACTCAACTAGGCAAACCAGACAAAAACAGCATTTATAAAAACATTAAATAAAAAAGAAAGACGAGTTCCAATAAAATAGTATACTAAAAAAAACTTGTTACACTGAACAATTTTTTAAGAAAAATAAAAAAATAGTAATAATCACCCATTTTTTAGGGCCTCTTCTTAACGATACACACCAAGGTAGGTACTAAAAAATTCCTGTCAATAAAAATGGTATCATAATAAGTGGAACATTTTTAGTCCAGTTTTTGACTGATCAATACAATAGTGACAATGAAGAAGGGTCGCAAATTGCAATTCGATCTTTTTTTCCTGAAAACTGGTTATGGGAACTAGTTCCCGTTAGGTAAGTTTTTAATATTGTTACGGACTTTAAAAATATCTGTTTAGTTAATAGAATTGTAAAAGGTTAGAATTATTTTATTTAGGTTAATAATTTATTAAAAATAGGTTACCTTAGTTTTCCCTTTTTCGACGGTCATTGCGGATTATCCTGAGGGCGCTGGAGACATCTATTTAACACTTTTCTTGCATCCTGTAGTAAAGAATTCTTCCGTCTAATTCTAGACTTTTCCAGACTTTTCCATTCTTTTCCACATTACTATATAAAGAGCGACAGGAAATCTGCACGGGCCAGTTTTATTTTGATTCCGACGAGATAAAAGTTGACAAACAGTTAAAGGTTAAAAATTGTCATTATTACGTTACGTTAAAGTGTTACCATAGAAACGTTTGTAAACCAGATATCCAATAAAAAGGTGTAAAACCAGGATCCGTGTTTTTATACGGGGTGTCACGGAACAATATGTTAACTATACATCTTATAAAATGGCAAAGAAGAACATAACAACGGAATGTCGTATTAATAAAAGTGAGTTAAACATTTTCGTTGCAAATTTTGGATCATATGCTCTACATTTTATAAATAAAAATATAAATAAAAGCTTTTGCTCACAACTGAATTATGAGCATGAGCATCAACTCACATTTAACTATTTTCTTAACGTGTTATTAGTCCAGTCAGTGACGGTAAAAATAGAGTATTACCTAATTTTTGATTCAATACAAAATTTCATGAAAATTGATAATTAAACCTCACTATACTTTCTGCTTCAAAAGTTATATTTGCCAGATGGTTGCTTTTTATTATTAAGGTGTGATAACCACCACTGTGGGATAAAAATAAGAGAAGTGCCGATTTAAGCTTATCGTAGATTTAAATTATGTTTAAATAGATAAAATGAACATTTTTCCATATTACTGAACATGTTTCTGTTATGTGTTACAACATTTCAACCCTTAAAAACTACCCCTGATATCGCAAATTGACAATAAATTTATTTTTAACAATTTTAAATGTTTTAATGAGATTTTTATTAGTAATTGAAATTTAAAAAAATGTTAATAATACAAATAATGAATAAATTTAATGTTTCAATCTTTAAAGGCACCCCTTAGGACGGAATAAAAAAAATGTACTTAACATTTAGATATATTTTAAGGCAAATATTCATGAGGAAATGTCAATGCTTCAGGTACGTAGTCAGGGTCCAAAAATAAACCTAAAAGTTTATACAAATATGGGTCCGCAAGGCCTTCGTTTTCAAAATACGGGGTGTTAAAGTTTTTATTTAATTTTTCTATTTTTTAAATAAAATCAATGATAATGTAAATATTAGAGTTAAATTTGGTATTCGAAGGTTTTTTGGAATGACGAATTCGAATCTAATCTTAGTACGACTTTTACTTGTAGGGGGAGCCACCTACATACCTTTTTACTACTATTTTGAACAATCGCAACTTTTTGGTACGGCACTGTATTACATTTTTAAGTAAATTAAATAACTGTTTTGTCATTTTTACGTCAAAAAGGTATACCTGTTAAAAGTCGATATGAGCAACCGTTTTCGAGATATTTGGATTTAAAAAAAATTAAACAAAATGTATAATTAAACGATATGTATTTTAATTTGCAATAAAATGATTGTTCTTAAATTATGTTCAGCAAAACATAAAAATTAAAAAAAAAACATAAAAAAATATAAACAAAAATTTTAACACCCTGTATATCGGAAACGAAGGCCTTGCGGACCCATATGTGTATAATTCAGTGGCGTAGTTAGTTTTTTCTAAAAAGTTTTGTTTTTGAATAACGACCCAAACTTGTATTTTTTTTAAACAAAACACCCTCTATACTATTTATTTTCTTATTTCTCCTTTTAAAAGCTTTTTAAAAAATATATAATGGTCTATATTTATTTCTTTTAATAAGGGACATTTTTTGTAAAATTAATCATTTTTCGTAAAGAAGGCTATGCTATGATTAATCACGGACTGTCAGTTATAAATAAGAAACAATTTTTGTCGGGAGTCATTTTTTCTCTGTCTACCATAAGCTTATTCGTTTGTGTTGATGCGATTCTGAAGAGGAAGATGTTTACCTAGCGTTGCCGGGCGTTGATTCTGAATATAAAATCTGTAAATTTTTTATTTTTTTGAAAAAAAAATCCATCCCTAATCTTTAAAGATAAAATTGTTTCTACCTCTAAAGGAAAAGGCGAACTATTTGACCAATAATTTGCTGCGAATTCTACCCTCGGATCAAATCTTCCTCTTCCTGTTCCTCATAAAATGTCCGATGTCATTTTTAAAGTCAAACAGATCAAGCGTATTTTTTCTTCTCTTAATACCAAAAAATCGTCTGGGCTAGATCACAACATGCCTCTTTTGAATCTCTTGCGATTCAGACATTTTTCCGGAGAGCTGTGCCCAAGAAAGGATGCAAAACTCTTCCTTCTAACTATAGACCTATATCTTTTCTTTTTGGTTGTTTGTAAAGGAATGGAAACATTTGTTAATTCCCAAATCTTAAGGTATTTGGAAAAACACAAAATTTTACATGACAGACAATATGGATTCCGTCACAGAAGATACATAGCTTATGTTCTTATCTTTGTCTCACATAACTGGAATAGGTCCCTAGAGTTTCTTGGTCAATCCCAGATCGTTGATCTTGACATATCCAAAGCTTTTGATAAACCTCTTAACAAACTTCCCTTATTTTATTTTAGTTGGTGCGTTTATAACAATTAATTTATATTTAAATTCTTGATTTGGTTTAACCAAGTATAAGTTAGTTTAATACTACAAAATATATTGAAAACATTTCCAATATATTTTTTCGCAATTTACATTTTTACTTAACATTTTAAGATTCTACTCGAAGAAATCAAAAATATACCTTAAAATATTTTAGTAATGTAGTCCAACTGCAACGTGAACTGCCACATTCTATAACAAACTGGGTTACCAATGTTTTTTGTGTCTCAGAAACAGAAGGTATTGGATTTAGCCCAGAAATGGAACTATCAAGTTTTCAACCCTTTTTCATACAAGTTTTAACACCTTACTCGCTTAAAAAAGAAGAATATTCCAATTTGCAGATACATGTTTTTAATTACATGAATTATACATTTCCGGTAAGTGTTTCCAATATTAGTAATTGTTAAATTACAACATATATTTATTTATGATACACACTCTCCTAAATAAATTTCCACAGTCAAATTTAATTAGAATAAATAAATTTCTTTTGTTGGTTGGATTAAGCGGGTTGGTCGCGTGTCCACATTTGCACTGCAGCCTATTGGTTTATTGTGCTCCCCTCTTTTGTTATAGTAGTCCGCTCCTTCCGCCTCCCTTTATCATGTCTAGTAGATTTGTAGCAAGAAGTCAATGCGGAAGTGGAATTCCGCCCGATATATGTCTTTGGTATGTCAGTGCATGGCAGTAGTAAATTATGTGTCAGAAGTCCTGCTCTCTCAACTGAGTGCGCCTCAAGATGGAGATCTTGGCTGTTAGTTTTTTAGAAAGATCATTGCTAATTGTTGCCTTCGCATTTCTTGGACTAGGTAGGTAGGTAGGTAGGTAGGTAGGTAGGTAGGTTTAAAGTGAGTTATACCCACACACCCTTCCACCGCGACCGATCGGTCTATTGTGGCTCACACCTTTTTATATTTCTCCCACCGGTCCAGACTCCTAATAAATCTGATGATCCTGTTGGGAGAGAGATCTTTCACCTCCACCGGCATCAAGGTGTCATTGCCGAGAATTGCGAATCTTAGTCGTGCCATTGCTGAGCAAGAACACAGTACGTGTTCTGCCGATTCATCCCCCTCCATGCACATGCACATGCGGCACTCGGCGTCTTCCGCTAGGCCGATCTTGTGCATGTGGTATTTTAATCTGCAGTGTCCCGTTTACAGTCCCACTAGAGTTTTAAGGTGTACCCTTGATTGCTCCAGTAGTTTGACAGTACATTGTTGGTTCGGTGGGCTTATGAAGGCCTTCGAGTGTCTGAGTCCCGGAAGTTCATGCCAGTACCGAAGATTTTATCTTTGTGTCCAAGCTGATATGAACTGCTTGGCCGTTCTATAAGATATACCGATGACCGGTTCCGGCCCTGTAAATTTTGTTTTCGTCCTCGATCAACCAGCGATCTAGCACACACCTTAATAGCAAATACCTCCGCTTGAAATATGGTTGCGAGAGTGCCCAGGCTAAAGGAAAACTCTGCCCTCGGCCTCTGTTCTTGGACTAGTAGTACGAGATCCAGCCGCTTATATCTGCAAGTATCTTTTTTGTGAGTAGAATAGATCACAGCAGGGTTACCTGGCAAAATTTAGCCGCAACTACCATTAATTTATTATACCGGGGGATCCAGAAGCATCCCTTTTTTTAATCTGCACTTTTTAAGATAGAAAAATGAAACCTGGGGATATTATGTAACGTCAAATTTGATGTTTTTTGACAGGTCGCGTGACAACCGATGTCTTTTGGTTTAACCGAAAACCCTGAGAATATCCTGCGTCTAGCGGTTCTCCATATGTCAAATTTTGCCAGCTATTTTTTTTTTAATTTTTAAAGCTGTTAAAATTTAACATATTTGCTGGACGCAAAAATGTGTTAAAACCGTGTACTTACCAAAAATCGTCAAATTTGACATTATATAGTATTCCTAAGTTTTTTTTTGTTTATCTTGAAAATTGTCTAAAAAAGAGAGTGAGCCGTGCTCCTGATCACTCCTATATTTAATTAAAATTAGTTGCGGTTAAAACTCTGGTGCAATCTCTTCTACTCTTATATATTCATAAAAATTAGGTTTTAGTAAAAAAACAGACACTTGCAGATCTAAGGGGCCGAATCATAGACTATGGGTGATGGATGCGAACGATCCAGATATTGTTTTTGATACCATTTATCCATTCTTGTTTGTATCTCTTGTTTTGATAGTCCAGGGACTGTCTCTGGCTCGTTGAAATTTCTAAATGAACCTGCTCTTGCTAGTTAATCTGCTCGCTTATTGCCTTTTATTGCCGTTTGCCCTGGCGGCGATTTCTTTTCTAACTATATTTACCATCTTTTAAATTATTTTTAGATAAGAATATCTTTAAGATTGTCAGCTAACTTAAAAATTGCAAACACAAATCAGCTAAGTGCGGTATATTGTTTGAAAGAAAATAGCACGATAACACATACATATCCCCTCACTGGTTTGGAAATGGGGACAGCTAATGTTACAGTTTTGGTGGAAACTGAAAATCAGTATCCTTTAACTTGTGGACCTGAGACTATAGTTTCTAAAAGGTAAATTAGATTCTGAAATTTATGATTAAATTAAATAGTAAATTAATTAAAATTAAACTAACATTTTTTACATTTAATTACCACAAGACAATTTACTTCTGTTTTTAACATCATATTTAAAAGAAAAAAATATAGATTATTTTTACTCAAGTTTAATAAAAATTAGTATATTCCTTATCTTAAATTTCAATATTTTATTGATAAACAGTATAAAAAGAGTAATAACTTTGCCTATTTCTACCGTTTTAGAGATGTTGTTTTTAAGTCCATAAAGATAGAGTCCGAAGGATATTTTGTGACAAAAACAAAGTCATCCATGTTATGTGCTTCAAGTAAGATGTTGGAAAATAATGTTACATGGGATCTCATATTACCCGAAGATATTGTTGCTGGAACTGAAAGAGTTGCAGTTTCTATAAATACAGATTTATTAGGTCGCACGATCGAGGTAAGTTTAGAAATCAATAAAACACAGATATTTAACAAGTTATTTTACAAACTTTAATATGGTTAGCAAAGCTTAAAATTGTTCAGAAATGTTTGCATATTAAGATTCTTTTGAATTTTTTTTTGATTTAAAAAAATAATAAGAAGATTTTTTGCTTACGCTGACAAAAAACATTTGACAATTTCTTATATCTGACTTCGCATGCCCAATGGATAATAAAATATAAAAATAAATAAATCATTTCTAAAAAGACATTTGCTTAGTGGCTTCTTCTTCTACCGGAGGCAGCGCAGCCTCATGGGCTTTTTGTGCCTAATCTCCCATTATCTTTTATATCAATCCTCCCATTAGTCTTGTTCCTTCTACAAGTCTGTATAACCCCGAGACTGGTTAGTTGATATATTCCTGTGGTCTCATTTCCGGTTGCCCAAATAATGCTTGTCTTTTGTGATTCAGTGCCTCACATTCGCACAGGATATGGTAGGCTGTTTCTTCCCCCTCGTCGCACATTCTGCAACTTGGGTCACTATTGTATGAGCCTATCTTGTGTAGGTATCCTCTTAGGTTATCATGCCCTGTTAGCAACCCTACTGTTATGCGAAGTATTTTCCCACTTTGTCTGAGTAGTTCTTCCTTCGTTCTTTTGGATGGGCCTCTTATGAAGCTTTTTTCATGTCTAATTTTACTGAGGTTTCCCCAGTATTCGTCGTGTTTGCCTTCGTGCTGTGGTCACTTCAAGGGCAGGTTCTGGCCCAAAGTATGGTGTGGATGATCCCTGTCTCGCTAGCTCATCTGCTTTTTCGTTGGCTTCTATTCGCGAATGTCCTGGTACCTACAAGAGAGTTACTCTTTTGCGTTATCCCAGGACTTCCAGTTCTTTTTAGCATTCTCATGTCAGCTTGGATGTTACCTTGGGGTTTAGAAGTGCCCCCAGTAACGCTTGGCTGTCTGTTATTATGCAGATCCGCTTGTTTTTATAAGCCCTCCTGTTATTTTCTTTTACACAGTGCAGTAAAGCATATATTTCTGTTTGAAATACAGAACTGTGTGTTTCTAGTGAAATGGAGAATTGTGAATTCCTCATTTCACTATACACGCCCGCTCCAGTTCCCTTCTCAGTTTTGGAACCATCCGTATACCAGATGATGTCTCCAACCGTGCCGGGGAAATCGAGTTGCTGCCACTCACTTCGATCTGGAATTTTTACCTCGAAGTTTTTGTTGAATGAGTATTGGGAAATCATCTGGTCTGTTCTCTCGTCCAGGATGTTGCCGTCAACCTGACTCTTTATGTTGTTGAATCCCAAACTAGCGTAGACACCAGTTGGAAGTAGCTCATTCTTGCCTCTCCCGTCACTATGAGGTAAAGTGGTGAAAGGTCTAAGAGACACTCCATGGCTGCTGTTGGGGGTTGTTTTAATTGCTCCTGTTATAGCTAAGCAAGCAAGTCTCTGTAACTAGGCCAGTTCTGAAACAGCAGTTCTTTGTTGCATTATTATCCACCATACCAGTAATGCGTATGTTATCATAGGCCTTACCACCATGGTGTATAACTAATAAACCATGTTTGGTTTAAGGCCCCATGTTTTTCCATGAGCGCGTCTGATTAACATAAGAGTCATCTCCGCTTTCTTTCTTATTTTCGAAAAATGTTGGTTTAACGGCATTTGTGGTAAAAATATTACAAGAAGCAAGAATTTTATATATGTTGATCAAAGACTTATTGACAAGGCCGTAAATTGGATTTTTAGTCATCAACTGAAAATGGTTGTTTTGATACAATGGATCATGTTTTCCAAGACATGGTACGATATATATATATATATATATATATATATATATATATATATATATATATATATATATATATATATATATATATATATATATCACGAAAAAGGTGTTGAATAGGGAAAACTTTCTTATTTTTAATTTTATCGAAAAAAGCTACTCCTGATAAAAAGTTTTGCTACTTCCTAGAGTAAGATTGGGATAGAATTATTTAACATATTTTATACGCGGTCTTCAGAAAATTGAAAAACTTTAAATGGTACAAGACTAAAGTGCATTTATTTAAGAAGATGTTGAAATAAGTTACTAGTAAAAGTTGTTTAAAAGTAAAAGGAAGTCTCTAATACCAGTTTTCAAAGAAATCGGCCTACTTTTATTTATTTGTGATTAAATTTATTTTAATATCAATTTTTATTTTAAATATCAATTTTATAATTTTTTTGGTGTAAAGTAAGCATTTTAAGCTGATAATATTACGGCTAATGAATTATAAAAGCGAAGTGTCAATAAAGCTTGTCACTATCAAGGATAACTAGTACAAAAATAGGTTGTTAATTTGGCAATAGTTTATTAAAACAATTTTATTTACAAGTTAATAAAAGTAGACCGATTTTTTCGAAAATTTGTATTAGAGACTATCTTTTACTTTTAAACAACCTTTCCTAGTAACATATTTTCATATCTTCTCAAATAAATGCACTTTACTCTTGCACCATTTAAAGTTTTTTTAATTCTCTAAACACCGCGTATACAATATGTTAACTTTTTCTATCCCAAAGTAACTCTAAGACGTAGCAAAATTTTTTATCAGGAGTAGCTTCTTCCGATAAAATTAAAAATAAAAAAGTTTTTCCTATTAAACGCTTTTTCCGTGGACATACTGTATATACAAGTATCTACGAATATTGTTTCGATAACCGGTGTGTTGTTGTCCTAAAAAGGACAGATTGTTTTTTGACGTTCCGATGAGATCACATTCTTCTTCTTGAACTCTTCGGACGGTGTCGAAACTGAACACCTTCCGAAGAAGTTCAAGAAGAAGATTAGTGTGATCTCATCGAAATGTTAAAAAACAATCTGTCCTTTTCAGGACAACATAAACGGTTACCAAAAGAATAATTACATAGTCCCAAATTTTATTAAATATAAGTATTCTTATCTGCTAGAGTTGCTTAAAATTTTGTTTGTAAATGACCTATAGATAGTTTTTTTTAATTTTTTATTCTAGGGTGGTACAAATATGGAAAATAGTACGGCAGGTTTAACTTCATATGTAATTATTAGTTTGTTTAATGCAAAAGTTAATGTACCTGATACAGTCCAAACAAATGCAAAGTACTGCATAAGAAGCCAACACAATCCAGATAAATATTCCCTTATCATTAGTTGTTATGCCTTATTTAAAGTTCATTGGATTAGTGAAGGGAATAGATTTTTAGAAAAGGTTATAGCTGCTTCAAATACAGAAAATGATATGATGTGGTGGAGTACAAGGGGTAAGAGAATAATGTTAAGTAATTTTTAATATGTTTAGTAAGTTAGTAACTTTAATTTAAAAGTATTAAACTTCCGATTTTTGAAGCTCAAGAAACATTTTTTTATTGAACACTGTGTATTTTACAAAGTTTAAAATCTACTAAAAATATTTGATACCTTTTACATAAGGCATTATGTGTCGAAATTTAAATGATTCGGAACATAAAAAGTGACAATAAAACATATATGAGAAGGCTATATAAATAAAACGGTTCCAGACACCAAAATAATTTACACTTTTCTGTCTTGATTTTTTTCAAAGTTGTTGGTAATAAAAAAATATTAAATAAGGAAATTTAAATATTAGGAAAAAAAATAAAATAGTGCAATTCGTTTTGCTATATTATTTTAGTGAATACAATGTTTGTGTATTTCTGTAGATCATTAAAAAGAAATGATGTTTACATTTAGGTACTCTTATTTCATTTAATAATTTAGTACATTTTTTAAAGGATCAAAATTATCAATTACTGGGCAGTCCAGGCTATTAAATTTTTATATATTCAGGTCCCTCTAATTGAATGAAATAGAAACCTTTTTTGACGTTTAATTTTTCAGATATTAATCCTTAAATACTACAATAAGGTTAAACTCATTTAATCCTAAACTACTATATCTTGCCCTTCTTTTATCACAAAATTGGTACCTGAAACTATCATACATTGTTTGAAATTTATTTAAAAAAATCGTGTTTTCATTTATTTTACTAAGATTTTTGGTAAAAATACAAAACTTCCAAAAATATCGACCATTTAAATAAAAGGCTGTAAAGTGGACATCTATTCTTTCCATATTTAAATAGTTGATATAAAATCCAATATAACAGAATAATTTAAAATATTCTATAATAGTATCGTTTAAAAACCAACAATTTTGTGCAAAATATAAAAAAAACAGTGAATGTATAAGTAGTTTAAATTTGACATTTGATGATGCCAACTTTATAGATAGTAACAAAGACTTATGGAAGTCCAGACCTGACCTACTATTCATTGCGCAAAATCCGCGGGGCCGATTGCCCTATTCCCGCTGCCCTGCAGGCCCAGACAATTTTGTCCTACAGCATTGGCCTTCCACATACCTTCAAACTTGCTAATATAATATAAAATTTTAAGTACTGCCAAAGTCCAATGTTAAATTGTACCTATTTTAAGCATTTAAAACAAATATCCCTCCACAGTGCTGACAACCTTGCAATAGCTATGGCAAAAATGTGGTTCCGCACTAATGATTAAATTACAAAGTAAGGAAGAGTACACATTAGTGGACTAATACACAAGGACATAAATCCAGCCAGTATTTGTTAGAGTTACAAGACTCAAACGTACCGATTATTTCTCTAAGGAATTAGAAAAAAACAAGCTTGCTTACAAGTGCAATTTACGCACGTGTATAGTTTGTCTCAAAGTATACCGTGTTAGCTTTTGCCTTCATTTATGGATTATACCTGCCGACAACAATAAAACCGCGGATCAGTAGGTATTAAAGGACAGAACATTAGGGACGGACTTTAATATTATAAAGATTTATAATTTATTGTTTATTTAGGTATAATCTTAAAATTACATTAAAAATTAAATATATGCAAAGTTTTAATAAATTTATAACTATATTGTCTATACATAATTACATTTTTAATCTAAATATGTTTCACTGTATCAGAGTCATCATTAAGATTAATTACAATAGGATTTATGTTGTTTTGTATAGAAATGTAAGAGTACTCAATTTTTATAATGTGCTGTACTGAATTTTTCCAGCTCTCAACTGGTATGTTAGTATACCTTGCAGTGCTTTTTATCGACCAGATGGCACCAAAAATCCGTCTTTGAACAGGGGATTTTTTATAGCGTTAGAAAAATTTTAAACACAAAAATTCTGCGCGCGCCTGTTACTTTTTTAGTAGATAAGATTATATCTATGTATATTCTGAATAATTAATGTTTTAAAAAATACCTTATTGTCCAAAAACGTTAATAATCTGTTGAAATGGTAGAAGTTATTTACATAGTGATACTGTTCTCTTTGCTGTAACGTCAGGTACCTTTTTCGATCACCCTTCTTACTATATGCTTAATAAACAAAGAATAGCACCTGAAGTGACAACTTCAACGGGTAAGCGTAAAAATAATTTAAATAAAAAAAAAAGTAAAAAAATAAACCTGAAATTTAGGACATTCATACCTTTTGACATATATGACCTAATAATTTTCATTTTGATCATACTAATTTATATTGTCGATTAAATGAGTTACTTTAAAACACCTGCAATTTAAAAAACATTATTTATTAATGCGGGCGCCAAATGGATTGAGGTCCTTCTAAGCAAGTAGGTGATTCTTACGTATTTTGAGCTGCTAAATCTGGATATTTTAGGCTGCTTTTTACGAAAAGTGGTCCAAAAACTGTTATTGACAATTTCATTGCTTAAAACGCTATAGCATATATATTAATACTGCTCTCTTTGCTGTAATGTCAGGTACCTTTCTCGATTACCCTTCTTACTATATGCCTAATAAACAAAGAATGGCACCTGAATTGACAACTTCAACGGGTGAGCGTAAAAATAATTTAAAATAAAAAAAAATAATAAAAATGAACCTCAAAGTTAGGAAATTTATACCTTTTGACATATAGGACCTAATAATTATCATTTTGGTCATACTAATTTATATTTCGTCGATTAATTGAGTTACTTTAAAACCCCTGCAATTTAAAAAACATTATGTAGTAATGAGGCGCCAAATGGATTTCGTCGTCGATTGAGGTCCTTCCAAGCAAGTAGGTGATTCTTACGTATTTTGAGCTGCTAAGCCTGGATATTTCAGCCTGCTTTTTAGGAAAAGTGATCCAAAACTGTTATTGATATTTTTATTGCTGGAAACGCTATAGCATGCAAACCAGCCGGGAAAATGAAGGTTTGTCCTAATGGATTTTATTTCCTATGTAAAAACAAAGAAATCGGCCTTTGGAAAATTATAATTTATTGATCACAACTCAAGATATTGTAAAATAAGTGCAAAAATAATTAAAATAGCGCGTTTTCCGAGCTTTTTCGCTCAAAACTTGGCTTCTAATAAAGATAAAAAGCTTTACAACACCTTATTTAAAACTTTGAAGTGTAAGTTAAAACTGCATGGATAGAACCCATCAAATATTTGAAAGGTATTCGTCCTAATGATTATTATTTCTAGTAAAAACAAAGAATATCGCCTTTGAACCAATTATAATTTAGATATAATCAAATATTATAAAATATTTGCAAAAATAATTAAAATAGCGTTTTTCCGAGCTTTTTCGCTCAAAACTTGGCTTCTAATAAAGATAAAAAGCTTTACAACACCTTATTTTAAAACTTTGAAGTGTAAGCTTTAAAACTGCATGTGATAGAACCCATCAAATATTTATGAAAAACGATACATTCAATTAAACATTATTTTTCACAAAAAATGCAAAGTAATTTGTTTATACGCCTTTTTAACCAAGTTATTATTAAGATTATTCTACTATTCAAGACCAATATTTTGCAAACAAATAACTTTGAATTTTTTTGTTAAAAGTTTCTTTTTAAGTTAAATGTATTGTTATCCAAAATCATTTTTAAAAGTTTTATCATATGCTGTTTTAAAGCATATGATAAAACCCCTTATAAATAAGGAGTTTTAAAGCTCTTTGTCTTCATTAGGAGCCTAGTTATGAGCGAAGAAGCTCGGAAAACTCGCTATTTTGCATTTATTTGCACTTTTTTTTACAATATCTCCGAGTTCTGATCAATAGATTTTTTAAAAGCAAATTTCTTTGCTTTTTTGATAAAAAATAAAACCATTCAGAACAAATCTTATTTTCTAAGTTAGTTTGCGAGCTGTAGAGTTTTAAACAATAAAATTGTGAATAACAATTTTTCGACCACTTTTCGTAAAAAGCAGCCCGATTATTTGGATTTAACAGCTTAAAATAAGTAAGAAACACCTACTTGCTTGGA
The DNA here is from genome assembly GCA_019359885.1 of Listronotus oregonensis. Taxonomy (NCBI): domain Eukaryota; kingdom Metazoa; phylum Arthropoda; class Insecta; order Coleoptera; family Curculionidae; genus Listronotus; species Listronotus oregonensis. Next base: position 15,091 of record JAHBCN010003049.1, on the reverse strand, counting down.
AGGACCTCAATCGGCGACGAAATCTCCTTTAGTGCCTGTAATAATAGTAAGTATACTGTATGATGATCTTATATTAAAGAAAATATCTTATTTGAATATTTAAAGTTTACCGTTTGTTTAAGGTGATAATGAGTATTATGCATCTGATATTGAAATTACCGGATATGCCCTGCTCGCTTTAATGCAACAAAAAACGGCTGAAAATTTGGCCCATGCACATTCCGTAGTCCAGTGGCTCACAACAAAAATGGGGCCTACTGGAGGATATAAATCAACACAGGTAAAATGTGAGATTAAATTTATTTTTCGCATCCTCGTGACAAATTTTATGTTTTTTTACGATTTTTTTTCTTAGATAATACGGCACTGCTGAAATTATAAACCGTTTTGAAATTTTATATTTCATAAAGTAAACTTTGGTAAATTTTGAGTCGATAGTAAAATCGCAATAAAATACAGTCTATTGCGTCTTTTATAAAGCTACTTTTAGACTGAGCCTAATTAAAGAATATTTAGTTTTTTATATGTTTAATAGTTGTAACTCTTTTTCTTTTTTCGAAATGCGACTGTATTTTTATTTTTTATTATTTAAAGCCTCAACTCCATAAAATAAATAAAAGAAAACCCAAGGGCAAGATATATCTTAAGGGTTTTTACTACTGAGGATCTTTTTTTCTTACTTCTGTTGATAGTTGTTACAGCTATTCTACTTTAGATTTAGAGCTGAAATACACGTGTGGTGGCCCATACAAACCTTGGTCAACCGCAGATAAAACTATTAAGAGATTGTTTAATACAATCGGAAATACTGGCTATATGGGTACATCACAAAAACTTTAAAATATATCAAACTATACTATTTTTGTTCGAAAATGTTTCGAAAAAATCAGAGTCTGCATAGTATTATTTTGAATTTATACTAAAATGCTCCAATCGGATAGTTTAAAAAGGAAAATCATGGAAACAATGGAAACAAGGATTACAGCCCCCACAAGATACACTAAAATATATTTGAAATACTCGCCTTACTACTTTTTGGAAAATGGGACCTCTTCGGTCCAGGTCCCGGGGTATACGAGCTGACCCTGTCCAGCCCTATGGACCCCTATGAACTTGCAGATCGCCTGTAACAAAAAAGAAGAAAAACCCCCCAAAAAAACTTAAAAATCAAAAAAAAATAATCTAGGTACAGGCTTTGACTATATTTACGTGGCTTCTGGAGCCTTTATTTTTGTAAATAGAAAAGCATGTTTTATATGACAATTGTAGTTTTTTCCATATTATCTTTTGAAATTATCAGTAAAAAAATATCGCAATAAAAAAATGGAAAAATATATACACTTAGGGTGACCGCAAAAAATCGATGTCAGAATTTTGTTCGTCCGGACCCCACAAAACGATTCCCCTTTCCAGATATTGAGATAGCCGAAATTTGAGCTCGATTAAACGACGTTAACCCGTGCCGCTCGTCGCTCAAAGTTTGAAAAAATCCCAATTTTTGGCCAAAAAGCTGACATAATAAGCCATAACTCAAGAACGGTAACTAATAAAAACAGGCTTAATATCTCAAAAGATAGCTAATATTGTTCTTTAAAATTTATATTCTATACATAATTGTTGATATTTTAAGTCAAACGGAGTTACAACAGCCTTTGACCCCAAAAACGTAACCAGGTACCAGTAGGAGCTCGTTTTGGAGTATTCTGATAATTTTACGGGTTTTTACATTATGTGTCTCGGATTTAACATTTTCTTTGTTAAAAAGTATTTTGGAACTCAATTTTCAAACATAAAGAACCTTTTGTTCAAATTTAATCTTTTATTATATGGGCATTACCTGACTAGTTTACCAAGGAAAGACCCGTTTGACAGGTAAAAGGAGGGTAAATCTAATTTCTTTTTTTAGGGATGGTGATTTTACTTCAGCGTACAACCGACCTTTCATTTATTCAGTTTAGTTTCTAAAGTGCCTTTGAGCTGGTTAGATCGAACAATTATCTAGTGAAGATATTTTAACGTTTTTTTGTTTTTTTTTTTAAATTTTTCCCAAATGTTGTTATTGTTTTTATAACTATTATAGTATTATTTTAAAAAAACATTTGAAAACATTTTATTGAAATTAAAGTTTTTAATATATTTTAACTGTTATTTACCTATTAAACTCTGGAATGGCATCCACATCAGGTGTACAAAGCCGGACCAAGGATAAAATATTTCTTGTGGGCTATCCCATTCACCAGATCACCGGTTGTAACTACCCTCAAATCGTCAAGTTTTGTGTGCTTTATTTTATAATTTACGTACTGTGAAATTAACTGTAAGAGAATCAGCAAAACTTGCCATACGAAAGTGTTCATTTTTGGGAGAAAGCTCGAATTCCGACTAAACATGAGCAAGATGCAATTACTAAGCTAGAAAAACTTCACGCCCAGTGGAGAACTCTTCAAAAGATCGGAAGAAAACATCGGAAGCGGTTAAGAACAAATTTAAACAGTTTGTTGAAAAGTTGGACGATCTCTTTGATATTGCTCAACAAGATGCCTTGGCTTTGATGAAATCGGAAGAAGATAAGGCGTTTCTCGTAAAACAGAGGCAGAAGGGCCGCCCAGGTTCCATGACTGGAGTGGATCTCAAGTTGTCTCGAGCTGAAGAAATCAAAGCGCAAAAGGAACTTGCAAAAATGAACCGACAAATCCAAGAAAGAACTTTTTATATTGGTGAGTTTTTTTTTATTAATATTCTAAAAATAGATAAATAATAGATTATAGATATTTTTTTAAAAAATACTTATTAATAATTAGAAGTAGGTAATTTAGTACCTATGTATTATTACTCTTCTGCTAAAATGACAAGTTTTTATATTTTTTTCTCTTTCTTTTGTTGTTTTCTTAGAAACGGATGATGAAGACGAGTTCGGGAAAAAGAAGAAGAAGACACTGAAAGACAGCATCCACCAGGAACTTGAGAGCTTGGAGGAAATGGACATCCCTAAAAAACTGTAGAAGATCCAGGACCATCTGAGAGCAAGAGGATGAAAGTTTCATTTGCAAGGGGCGTTAAAGAGATTTTAAACATGAAACTGTCGATTTTGTTAGATCGATGTAAAGTATCTGACAGAAATGCCTCGAGAATTTTAATAGCTACTCTAGAAGCACTAAACCTTGACCCTCTTAAGTACAAAGTATCGAAAAAATTTATTACATTATAGAAGGCAAATGTTCAGAGAACAATATACTAAAAAATTTTTGATAAAGTGAACATACCTGAAAAAGAGCCCGTGGTTGTCCATTGGGACGGTAAACTTTTACCGGTTATTTTAAAAAATGAGCAATGTGAGCGAATAGCTATTGCTATTTCATATGGCGAAAAGGAACAGCTGCTGGGAGTTCCTGTAACAGCAAACAGCTCTGGAGAGGAGCAAGCGTAGCCGTATATGAATTCTACATGAATGGGGTCTTAACACCGTCAAGGCGATGTGCTTCGCCGACAGCATCCAACACGGGAAGACTAAAAGGGCATGCGTCATATTGGAGCAAATTTAGGAAGAGAATTGTTATCCTAGCTTGCCGTCACCATATTTTGGGAAAATTCTGTTAAGGGCGTATTCGACACAAAAATGGGATCAACCCTGGACCTCACCCAGACATTTTAAGAGATTCCTTACTGCGGGGGCCAAGATGGACAAAGGAAAATACGACACGGGTATCAGTGACAATCTAACCCCTTGAATTTAAAAGACCAAAAAAAAATTACTGAGAGCCACCCCAGAGATGACTACAAGGAGCTTTCAGTTGGTTCTCGTTTTGTTGGATCACTAGACGGCAATGTTGTGGGTTTAGCCCCAGGAGCCATTACCCGCTAGGTGGATGGAAAAGGCTATTACTGCTTAAAAATATTTTTTTTCGTCGTCAATTTAAGATGTCTAAAGAAGAAAAAAAGTTCTGTGCGTGCTATTTCTGTTTTTTTAAAATTTATTGTCAAGCTTGGTTTAGTGCTCCAAAAGCTTATCTTGCAAAAAAGCAAGATTTAGGTATTTTTCTTTTAGCTATAAAGAATGTGACAACGACATTGCAGAAATAGCTCTGACCAAACGAAACATTTGTGTATTTGAATGCAGAGTTGGTGGGATTATCGTTTTTTATCCCCCCATTACAGACGATGAAAAGTTGTTAATGGCTAACAAATTTCAGTAGCACAGATGAACCATCAGAGCACGCTAGGGGGGTAAATCCAAAAGTTAGTAAAAAAAAAATTAAAGGGTAGTTGATGGAGGTTGGGAAATTCTTAAAAAAAACGTTTACCCCCTTTTTACCGATTTAATATAAAAACAGATTTCCTAAGACAACATCCCAAAAACCTGGCCTCAAAATAATGACTCCAAGAAGGTTAAAAATTGTCAAAACTTAAAAGTAGTTAATGATATGCTGACGTGGTGTAAAATTAATAACCGACTTTAACAACCTTCTTACAAAAAATGAAGAACAAAAACAATATGTCCCGCAAGTTGTAAAATAAAGCCGGCATTATATCCCGACGTTTCAAAAACTACTTTAACAAAAGCTCTAGAATAGATTAGATAACTATGTAAAATTATCAACTCATGTAGGTACTACGTCTGTATCTTTTCTGTGTCTGTTTTGTATGTATTTTATACCTGATTTTTATTTTTAAAATAAAAAAAGTCATTAGACTTATAAGTATTACTTGTTTTTATTATATATATACAAAACTCAAAAATATCCAAAAAAAACAAAATTTATCACTTAATAACAAAATATCAAGTATGCTCCTAGTGGTACCAGGTCACGTTTTTTTGGGGGTAAAGGCTGTTGAAAATCGGTTTGACTTAAAATAACAACAATTTGTATAGAATATAAATTTTGAAAACAAAATTAGCTTTCTTTTAAGATATTAACGTGTTTTTATTATTACCATTCTGGGTTAATTTCCCTATGGTTTAGCTCTTTGGCCCAAAAAATTTTTAATTTTTTTAAACTTTAGCGAGAGCGGCACGGGTTAACTTCGTTTAATCGAGCTCAAATTTCGGCTATCTCAATATCTGGAAAGGGAATCGTTTTGTAGGGTCCAGACGAACAAAATTCCGACATTTTTTCCCCAAAATGAGATCCCGGGCACTCTAATATATATATATATATATATATATATATATATATATATATATATATATATATATATATATATATATATTTATATATATATATATATATATATATATATATATATTTTATATATATATTTTTTTTGTCGTGGTTTTAAAATTATGGCTTGAGCTAAAATCAAAAATTTTGGGAAGGTAGTCTTTAGCAGTGGCTGAATAAAAACCCCGGTTTTTTGATTTTCCCCCGGGACAAAGATGGGAAAAAAAGTTTTTTTTTGTTGCCGAGGAACGTGTCTTACGGGCAGGGTATTATCTTTTTTAAAATGTCAATTTTATTACTTGGCAAAAGAAACAATGTCAAAAAAAAAAACAATAAACTTATAAAATTATATAATACAAATTTATCTTTAAAAAAATAATTTAATATAAATATGAAAAAAAATAAGGGAGGAAAAAATTAAATTTTTTTAGCCTAATTATGGTTTTTAATGTGGCAAAAAAGGTAACAATTTAAATTAACTTTCTTTATTACTTTTTGATTTGTAAACCTTACCATTCTACAAGCGGGGCAGTAATGTGGAAAGGCCTTTATAAAAAAAATTCATTAGATTTACGTCTTTGCATGTGAGTATAACTCTGTTATATTATTATTTTTTTTAAAAAAAGTTATATGGAATAATTTTTTGACAATTATTATTGGTATAATTTTTTAAAAATAAACAATACCCATAATTTTAACCCTGAAAAAATTTTGGCCCCTTTTCCCCTCTGCATATTTGGCCCCCGCTTCAACTATGTTTTTTTTAGGTTTTAAAATTTTTCTAAAAAAAAATTAAAATAATTCATGAACAATATTTAAAAAATATTTATTATTACCACCCGGTTTTTTATAATTAAAAATTTAAACACAAACTACCTTGGGAGAATAAAGTTGAATATTTGTTGCCAAAATTTGTCATTAAAAATGATCCCAAATTTAAACAAGTTCGACAATAAAAAGGGCCATGATAATTTACGAAAAATATGTGAGATTTTAATAGATATTTTTTTCCCTAAATATTTTCTCCTAGTAAACATCTCTTTTAAAATTATTTTACAATTACCTTACTAAAAAGAGTCCCAAAAATTTTTTTTTTGAAGAGCCAAAAAGACTTAAAAAAAAATATGACACTTTTAAATAATAAACTTGTGTTTTAAAACAAAACGAGATGGGGCAAGGCTATCCTCTTTTTGTCTTGTCCAAAATAAAAAAGGGAAAATATTGCTTTTTTTATTATGTATTTTTCTCCTTCTTATTTTCCCCTTTTAAAAAATATATTTTGTTATAAGGGACTGACCAAAAAAGTTTTGTTGTTTAAAATTCACTTTGCTTTTTTAAAAAAAAAAAACGAAAACCCTTTTCACCAAATTTTTTTTTTTTTGGACAGTCCACAAGGGGGGGCTAAGTACTAAGGTACCGTGGGGTGTCTTAAGTGGGTGAGAAGAAGTTTGTTCACGGGACCTAAATATAGGGAAAAACTGGGAGGAGAAGGAAAAACTTTGTGGGTAGCAGATTCCACAGTCTGGGCAACAGAAAAGAAGGAACGAATAAAACAGGCCTCTCTAGTTGTCTGAAAAAAGGGTAAAAACCTACGCCCTTTCTCTGTTGGGGGTAGAGGAAATTAAACCCAACCCCCTGAACAAAACCGGGGAAAAATCTATAGAAGGCACAGATCCCTTACAGCTCGACGGTGGGCAATAGGGGGAAGCTTTTCTGTAAGCGTGGGATCAAAAAGACGAACAGCAGCTCTTTTTAAATGAAGTCCAGAATGTTAAATGGGGAGATGCCATTCCCCCAAGAGAACAATATTCTCTAATTTGAGATGCATAAAGAGTATACAGATTGGGGAGGGGAAAAGCTTTCTGGATCGAAAGGGGGAAATTTTAAACTTTTTTTAAAACTGCTGAGGCATGGGGTTTAGTTTTGTGCCGTTGAGGCCATTCTCAAAAGTAACGTCGACAAAATTTAAAACAAAGTTAACGAAATTTGCTTTGGCAGACTTTTTTGCGACAGCGAAATGACTATTTATGGGGCATTAATCTAATCGGGGTTATTATGGCTTGAGAATTTAAATGTTAGAGTGAAGGGTATATCGTTCAAAATTATGAACGGGATTGTGAAAGAAAGAAGTTTTTTTGATAAGGATAGGGGATGACTAAACTTTAAAAGTCCCTTTAACTATTGGCTAAATTTTAATTATTTGTGGACTAACCGGGAGTGACATAAACTTTAAATTTTTAAAAATGGGAAACCCATGTTTGTTATAATTTTCGGGAAAAATTTTTTAAATTTATCGTCTTCATAACATTTAGTTAAAACTCTTTAATAAGTTTTAAAATCAACTATTTTTATAAACATCCACTTTTTTCATACGTTTAGGAGAATCAAAATGAGTATTTATTTACCATAAAAAATAAAATGTTTATTTAACGTGTTAAAAAACCCTTTTTAAAAGTTAAAAAATATAAAATTTTTTAAAAAGTATTAAAAAAAATGTAACAAAATTAAAATTTAATAAAAAATCAACAATTTTAGTTAAATGAACGAAAAAAAATAATTTAACAAATTTAATAGGTAAATTGTTAAAATTAAATTTATAATCCTGAAAAACCAAATTCAATCCAAAAATGGTTCTGTAGTTAAAACCCCCTCGTTTCCCCCTTATTTAAAAAAAAAAAAAATCCAAAAATTTAGTTTTCCCTAAAATTTTTGTTTAAAGGATATTTTAATTTTTTAATTTAAAATAAAAAAAAAAATAAACTTAGACAAAATTTTTTTTTTAATTTTTGGGCTTTATAACTTACCCTAATACATGACCCCTTAATCAAAATTAATTACAATCATTTAATTTTTTTATAACCCAAAAGGCATTGGGATTAATTATAATCTTTTAAAACTTATAAAAAATGGGTATGCTGTGCGTTTAACTTTAAACGGTTGTGCTGTTATTTCATTCAACAATATCGTTAATAATTAAACAGCTTATTAATTTGTATTTCGATAAAAATAAAAGGAAAAAAACCTTTGCCCCAAAAAAAGCTTCTAGTAGGACTTAAAGATCAGTTTTTTGGTTTTTTCTAATTTGGGTTTTAAAAAAAAGTGTTTTTTGCATCCCAAAAAATGTAAAAAAAAAATGATGAAAAAATTACTTTCCATTATTAAAAAAAACTTTTTTAATGAAGCGGGGGGAAAAAACGACTTTGTGATTGTTATAAGTTTTTTAATAAATGTTTAAGGGGGAAAAATTTCATAGTAAGGAGGGGGAAAAGGGGGGTATTCTTGCAAAAAAAACCAAAAGGGGGCTACGCTGGTTTGGGACATAACGACATAAAAGGCTATATTAGTAAAATCTTAAGGTGAGAACAGACCAGATGACTTCCCAAAACTTTTTTAAAAAATGTTTCGGGAAAAATTCCGATCAAAATAAGGGGAAAACATGAGGAATACTTCCCGCATCAGTAGAATAAAACATAGAAAAAACTTCATAAAGGGGCCATCCAAAAAAACGAAGAAGGAACCACTTAGACAAAGTAAAAAAGACTTCGCATAACAGTAGGGCTGCTAACGGGACACGATAACCTAATAGGTCACCTACAGAAGATAGGTTATACCATGGGGACCCAAGTTGGGGATTTTTTGGGGAACCGAAAATGAGCCCACAGGAAAATTTTTAAACCCAAATAGCCTCGGGGTTATGACTTGTAAAAGAAACAAGAGTAGTGGGAGGATTGGGAAAAAGAAAAGGGGAAAATTAGACACAAAAAAACCAGGAGGAGGGCCCCCGGTAGTAAATCGAGACGGCGCGGCGTCCAGAAAAAAAAGGGGGGGGAAAAAGAAAATGTTAAAAGTACTTTTTAAGTTATCGATTGTTTTTTCACAATATCTTAATTTATCCTAAAAAAAAATAGTTTTTTAAAATAAAAGTACCTTTGCTTTTTAAAAAATATAAAAACCCAAATTTTGTAGGGTTCGTTAAAATAATTTTAAGGGACACGATGAAAAAATTTGGGAAATAAATTTAACATAAAAATATTGTTTGTGTAAAGATTTTTGTTTTAAAGAATTGCCTTTTTTTCGTTGCATTTGTTTACCGTTACTTTTGACACTAAAAGCGATTTATACAGTAATGTTAATTTATATATAAATATTTTTACCCGCCCAATAATTTTATTTTTTGAGGCCCAAAAAAAAATTTGGGAAAAATGTGCATTTTTTTTTTGATACAGGCTAATTTTTATAATGAACTGTTTGTTGGCTTGTGTAACAAAATAAAAACTGTTGTAATTATTTTCATACCTTTTTTTACCACCTATTGTTACTTGTGGCCTGACATAGCTCTCTATTTTTTATAAAGAAGCGTGCTTTTTCGTTGAGCATTCATTCTTTTTGTCTGTAAGTTGTCGATTCAAACACAGTTTCTGATAAAATCTTAGCCCCAAGGCATAATATTACACAATTATTGTAAGCGATACCTATCTAAAGACCGTTTTTACTCTAAAAGGAGTAAATTAGTAAGGTTTATTATGTGGTAATAATAGTTTATCTTTATAGGAGGTTTCTTTATGCTTACACCTATTTTAATTTGATTTGAACCCCCGCTACAGAACATACGAGGTTAAGAGATCAGTTTTTTTATTTTGTGATTAGAATAAAAAATTTAATATTTTCCCATATACTTCGTGGGTGATTGATATAAGAGGATTAATTTTTATAAAATAAATGATGTCACGACTACTTGAAGAACAAAAAATTGAATTCGATTAAAAGCACTCTTTCTTATGTTGTCTATAAAAAAAAATAAATTAAAATGGTTATCTCACTTAAGGCAGGATTAGCCAACAGTCAATAAATCAATAGTTTTAAAAAAATGTAAAATAAAAATATTTTGTAAATATACCTATTTTAAGTTCTTAAAGGTAAAATTTGATTTTTTTACATTCCTAAATAACAAACAGATCTATCATCAAAATATATTTTAGAAAGGTTGGGCTAGTTAGTCAGCTTACAAAATTAAACGAAACATATACACCATAATAGCCCGGGTGGCGAAAAGGGAAAAAAGCCAGTATGGTACAGAGCGCGCAGGTCGCTCGATGCTCTGATCACTCGGTTTTTTGTTTATGGTTTGCTCATTCAGTCCCGGATTATCCATAAGACAATGAGGCAGTTGCCAGGGGCCCGCATGGTTAGGGGGCCCCGCAAAAAGGATAAAAATTTGACTTGCCTCAAAGGTTCCAGGAATAGGTTAATGGTTATCAGATAGAAAAAACACTGGTTAAAATTTAAGGGGAGTAATAATTTTTTTTTTAGACATATGGTAATAGTTTAGGGGACTCAAGGAAAATCTAGATATCGTCCATGTTGATCCGAAGATGTATGAATTTATTCTGTGTACTAAACTTTATAAGGTTGGCAGTACTGTTTGGTAGAACAAAGATAATTGGGGGGGCACCGTTTTTTTTTTTTATTTTGGCACAGTCCACGAAGGCTGATGCCTAAGTACTAACGTGTTTGTCTTAAGTGGGGTGGGGGAGGAATTTTGTTTACCGGGATTTAAATTTTTTTGGAGTTTGGGGGGAAAAGGGATTTTACAGTTCAGTTAGAGATCCCTTTGGGAATTTCCCTGCTTTCATCGTTTCCCCCCCTTGAGTGTAAAAAAGCTTGGATGCCTCTTTCGAGCCAGAAAGTATTTCTCTTCCCAATCTGTATACTCTATATGTATCTCAAATCAGACCCTTATCATGTCGGGGAATTTGGGCCCCCTACAACACGCATTCTGAACTCCATTCAAAGAAGAGCCGTTGGGTCTTTTTTGGGGAAAAATCTGTCTTTTTTATAGGTATTTTCACGGTTTTGTCAGAGGAGTTGGCCAGTAAACCTTCTGTGGCAGCTCCCAACCGAGTAACACGAAAAGGGGAAATTTTTTTATGCATCCTTATGCCTTACGTCTTGTTTTTACGAGGAGAAATTTGATGTTGGCTGTATCCGTTTTTTTTTGGATTTTCTTCCACATATTTGGCTGTTGGCTTTCAAAAAGTTTAGAATTTGTGAAGGGGTGTTTATTTTATTTTATATTGCATTATATTTTATGATTGATAATTTAGTGTCGGGGGCTCTGAGTGATTTCAAGTGCATTTGTTATGCGATTAAGCCGTAGCGCTTTTTTGTAATTTCTTCTTTAAATCGGCTTTTTTTTTTTTAAGCATTAACTTGAAAGGTCCACCACAGTTGCTAGTTCAACATCGCCAATAACAGAATCATGATATGAGTTTTTCAAAACAGTTAAGTTTATCTGCCCGGAAAGGTTAGAACTGGAGATGTTTTGAAGATACCAGCTTACAAATTTTTTTGAAGGTTGCTCTGTATCGAAATTGGAATTTGTCTAACGCAAAGCAGCGTATTGATAAACAAAAATTTACCTAATAAAAACAAACATTAAAATAACATTACCAGCATTAACTAGAACCGCCAGAACTAACCGGGAACTTAGAACTAACCAAAACCACCCAATTTACTTGATGTTTTTAAATTTTGGGTGACAGAAAATATATGTAATTTACCCGGTATTTTGTAAACACAGTTTTTTTTTTTAAGCATGATAGCAATTTCCGGGATATAATTTAGGGATTATTTATTTATTAGGAATACAAACCGTTATAAATTTGGGTCAGAAATTTGAGCACAAATAATTAAATTTCGCCAAAAAAAAATTTTTCAATTTTATAAAAAAAAAAATTTTATTAAGTGGGACTGAAAATATATTTCCAAGCATATTTACAAAGTGCACATAAATAAACTTTATTTTTAAAAGTAAGTAATGGAAATTATTATTTTAAATGTTTTAAGTCACTTATTTTATGTTTGTTGTTTGCAATTTTTTTTTCATTTTTTTAAACTATTGAAATTTGACCTTTTTTTATTGCTAACGTTGTTTCTGTTACTATAAGAAATGGGGTAAGTCTGTTTATATTAATTAATAATATGTGAATAAAAAGTCTTATTTTTTTTAAATTCAAATATTACTGTTTATTTATATCTAAAAAAAAAAAACCCTCAGATTTTTTTTAAACATCATGTGGACAACTTTTAAAGGATTTTTTTTCTCCAACCGTCAAAAAATGTTGACATTTTTATGCTATTTTTTTAGGTGCAAAGCTATCAATTCTCATACCGTACAAAAATGTGCTTTGCTTAGCAACACTTTTAATCCTAGGATTGAAAGCAAAATTGCCTTTGAGCCTTCAAAACTAAATGTATTAATTTTGATTTTTGGGGGAAAAAAAGTATAATTATACGGACTAAAAGGTTTTTTTTACCCCGCAAGGGATTTTGCTCGGCTGTGCTCGGGTCCCCCTTTCAACTCAAAAAAAAAGGAAAAAAAAAAAATGCACTTTTTTAAATTTTTTATAATATAATATACTATTTTTAAGTTTTATAATTAGGAAATAAACTTTTTTTATATTGTTGAACACTGAGTACGTACGGGTACGTACAACTCGTAGCTTAAATACTTTTCCGGATGTTATTTCGTTACCCTGCTATTATATACAGATATCACAGAATTTAATTTTTTTGTAAAAAAAATAAAAAAAATATACATATATAAAATTGATGTATTATTTTTTTGAATTATAATAAAAAATACAAATATTAAACAGTTATTGGGAATTTATAATTTTTAAGCTAAGGTTTCTTTAGTATTCAAAGATTTAAAAAATATATCTAAGATTAACGTAAAAAACAAATGGGTTGCTGTGCTCTAGACGCTTATAAAATGTAAATTTAAGGATGACCTTTTAGCAAGTTGAAGCTTTTTATAATCTGTTCACTCCCAACCTAATTTAAAGCAATTTGAAATACCAAGAATGACTAAACTCCATGTGTAAAAGAGAAAATGTATTACCATTTTAAATAAGGTTCATTGTTTGGTAATAAATTTAGTAGTCGGGGAGACCACCGCAAAAAAACCAAGCCAATGAGAGATACGCATGAAACATTTTTTTATATTACTACGAACTTTTTAGGGCAATTTCAAGCCGCACTGCCGCCTCAGCTCAGCGGGTTCAAATAGCATTTTTTTTTTTAAAAAAACGTGAAAAATCGGTTTGTTTTTATTATAACTCGAAAACTATTAATTTTAGAGAAAAAAATTTATTATCAAAATTGATAGTTTAAAAGTCAGTTTCTTTTTTTTGAAAATTTTTTTTTAGTTTTTTGTTTTTGAGATATTAAGGATTTAAATTTAATATAAAAACGCAAATATCTCAAAAAATAGAGAGCAAAAAAATGCAAAAAAAAAAAACAAATATGCCTTTTAGTAAGGTTTACAAAAAAAAAGAAAAGTATTAAAAAAAGATAAAAAAAAAAAGTGATTTTGGTTTTTTCGCTAATAATATTTTTTTTCTACAAGTAAGTATACCAGTTTATCGATCTAAAAATTAATTAAAATATTTTTTCATTGAATAAAACAAACTAATACACATTGGGCCCCGAGGCAATGGAGGATAACTTTGGGCACGGATATTTTATTTATTTATTTTTGGTCCAAATTGTAAACCATTCCGACCATTTTTTAAACTTTAACTTAAATAAAAATTTTAAAATTTTTTTTCATTGAAAAAAACGGGGTTCCCCTTTTTTTGGGTGTTAAATACCTGGCACGAAAGCTTTTTCATTTCTCGATCTTCTATGCTAATATTTTACCTATAGCTTTTATCGTTTTAAAAATTTTTTTTTCGATTTAAATAATAATATTGATAATTTATAAAAAACAGTGAATCGGGTTTAGAATGGTCTTAAAAAAAAATTTTATCATATTTTTTTAAAATGAAAAAAATGTTTCCAGTTTTTTTTTGGTTGAATTAATGTTTAAACTTTAATTTTATTTTCCATATTTAAGACTACTAAATAAATAAATAATTACCATAATTTAAATAAGAATGGCTTTAAGCCTAGGGAAAAAATTTGATAGCTTAATAAGAAAAAAAGTTTTTTTAAAAGTTTAATGCTAAAAAAAACTTTAAAAAATATATATTTTTTAAGTTAAAAATATGATTAAAATTTTATCAAGATCGAGTAACTGTCTATTTAAATTCAAAAATTATTATTTAAATCGATAATACAAATATTTAAAGGATAAGCTATACACATGGTAAACATAAACCGCAAATCAACCCGAAAAATTTTATTGGTCCCTTTGGGGCCACAATGTTCTGACCAATCAAAATACTTTCGGATGATCGGATCGTCGGAAATCGGATGCATGAGACTCCGACTTAAAGATCGAGAAAAAGTTAAGCGTCTTTTTAGGTATATAACACCCGGATAAAGAAGGCACTTATTATTATTTTTTTAAAATTAAAAAAAAGTGTAAATTTTATTTTAGTTAAAGTTTTAAGTATATTGGAATAGGTTCGGGCCAAAAAAAAATTTAAAGAAATATCGGTTCTACCAGGCTATCCCCCATTGCCTCCATATGTTTATATTATTTAATGAATAGAACAGTTTGAATTAATTTTTAGATATATCATAGTTATTATACTTACTTTTACCAAAAAAATATTATTAGCGAAATTTTTTATGGCCAAAATCACTTTTTGACTTATTTCTCCCCTTTTAAAACTTATTTTAATAAAGAATTGTGAAAAAATTTTTTTTTTTAAAACTTTCTTTAAAAAAAATATTTTTTTTATTTTTTTACATTTTTCTGCAACTCTTCTAGTTTTTGAGACATTTTGGGTTTTTTTTTTAAATTTAAATTGTTCATATCTAAAACTAAAAAAGGGGTACGAAAAAAATTTTTAAAAAAGAAACTGACGTAGTTTTATCAGGCCATTAATTTTAATTATATACCTTTTTTTTTTAAAATCAATAGTTTTCGAGTTATATTAAAAAAAAAAAAACACGATTTTTTAAGGTAAAAAAAAAAGCAA